>CAEFZX010013196.1:0-27905 GCA_903066825.1 Alfaro cultratus | reverse complement strand
TATATATAAAAGAAGTGAAGTATTACACTCATTCCATTGGTAATTATTGTAGGTTATGAGTAGGTTTGGTTTATTATCTTTTTTGCTTGAGTTACACACATTTAATGTTAATTCAGGATTATCCTGAAGGAGAAGCAGTGCCCTAACAGTGCAGAAACACGCTCTATTTCATTCAGAGGTACAAGACCTTTAACGGTGCTGAGCTTTGCACATTCAAGTTGAACCAAAAGGCAAGAAAGTCAAAACAGAAAGTTTTTCAGGGTTCAGAAATATGCAGCCAGGCTATTTTTTATTTTCACCTTTTCTTTTTATTAAACAAGCAGGTTTATCAAAGGTAAAAGATTTGAGGACAATAATTATTTTATAGAAGTATTTTTAAGTAAATTATTGACCAAACCAAACATGATGGCATGTTTTTTTTTTCTGCCAAGTAGATATGTGCGATGTGATGTCTGCAAATTTTGCAATTATTTTGTAGTTTTGTAGCTTTTTTTTTTTTTTTTAGTTTTTGTTTCACTGAAATTATTCAGTTTGAAGTAGCTTCTGTATCAAGCCATTCTCTTTTTTCCTTCATGACCATTTAGTGAATTAAATTGTTGCTGAACTCCAAGCTCCATCTGAGGGACCCCAAAGAGTCCTTAATAAAACCACTGATGTCTGAGGAGAAATACATTTAGAAAGAGATGGAAAAGCGACAGGTGGAACAAAGTAGTTAGACCACAAAACACAGACACATACACACACGCACGTGTGCTTGCATTCTGGGTGGTAAAAGAGAGAAAAAAAACAAAACAAGAAACACTCACCACCATCAAAATAGAAGTATACCAAAGATCTGCCACCTGTGGGCATCCAAAGCACAGCAGCGCCACTGTGGACAGCAAACAGTCATCACACACTGGACTTGCAGGACTCAAGCCCTTGCAAGCAGCCATCACCCCACCGTGAGCCATATAAACACCCCTCAGGTACCATTATGTCCGCATTAGTCCCTTAAAGGCCATACGCTCCACTTTCAATAGAAAATAAAAAAAATAAAAAGTGCTTGCTTGGACAGAATGAAGAATTATTGCAGAGAAAATGCCTGCTGCTTCGGTCAAAGCTTTAAAAGTGTTTGTCTGCAGTGAAGCAGACCACCCAGAGCAATGCTGTTAGCAGAGGGAACAGGTGAAAACTCAAAAGGTGAGGTAAGAAATACCAACTCTTTTTAGGGGAGTTAAAAAGAAAGGAAGAAAGAAAGAAAGGAAGAAAGAAAGAAAGAAAGAAAGAAACTGTGAAAACAGGAAAAATGCGAATGTTTATTTTCCCCCAAATTAGTTATTTAACATCAAATCTAAGAAATGGCACTTTGTTCAAATTCAACATCGCGTTCAAGAATTATTCGTACATTCGCGTTACACTGTATTCTTTAGAGAACCAACTTTTCCTCACAACTGCAGGGCATTTTGGAATTTGTCAACTTTGCACGAATACAGTCTGACATTTTATTATTTGGCAAATTCTACTTTGCAAAACAGCTTAAGCTCAGTCTTGCCATCAAAGATTTGAACTTACTGTAGTTTCTGTCGGTTTGTTTTTGCCTGATTTTGTTAGTTTGTAATTATGTTCATAAAAACTATTTTCATTTTGGTCTTTAAAATACCAAGATTCCCCACTTATGTAGGGTTCATCTAATGAGGTAATTTATAATCATTAAATGATTGATGCTTTAATCAGTTATTCAGTACTTGAGTTTCCAAACAATTGCTTACAATTTGAGGCTTTTTTTAAACCCCAAAGTTTGTTCTCTTGTTATAGTGGAACTTAACAACTAGAAATATTTTTAATAATCCTTACTCGCCCACAACTGGAAGTGTTTACTCTGAATTAATAACAGTATAAAGTGTAAATGCTTCAACTGTTGCACGTTTGCATATACATTGGTTTGACGTAAGCAAAAATATAAAACATATTAAAGCACATACTGTACAACTTACACATAGACGGTCCTTTCACTCTGATTCCCGTTGCAAAAATATCTGCTTAAACATTCTTGGGAGGACTCTGGCTGCTCATAAATCTGTGACCGTAGCCGCCTGGAGAGCCAACAGGATCCCTTGTTATCTTTATGTCCTCCATTGTGAGGGTGCTGATTAAAAGGTGCTTGATTTAAAGTGGCTTGAACTTCTTTTCATCTCTGCCTCCCCTCTGCATTCTCCTCCTGCTCATATGCATTCACCTTTCCTTCTTTTATTTCAAAATTCCATCTCTTTCTGCCTCTTGTTCGCTGGCGTTACGCTCCACTTACTTAAGAGCATCGAATCATGGCTTTGTGCCATCACACACAGCTGCAACACACTCGTGCAGATGTAGCCGCGTCGCACGCGATAAGGGAGAGGCACAGCATCCTGGTTTTTATACTGCTATAGGATAATTATAGAAGATGAGCTTAATCTGAATTCTTCCATCAGTTGCTTCCACAAAAAAGAAGGTTGTAGGGGAGAAGGTGAACTTATATTCAACAAGACATACATATACATTAACATTAGTCGTATTAATTCCTTTTCAGTCTCACAGCATCCGCTTATACCAGTATGCTAATTCCTACAGTTTAAATCGGGGTCGCGCCGAACCTATAGAAAAAGAAAGTGATATTACAGCGAGCGAGCAGATAGGACATTGCCATGCCGAATACTGAGCAATAAATGGGGCAAATTGATTCCATCTCATGCGTTATAATAACACCCAGACAGTCTTTAATTTCAGGGGAAACGCTTGAGAATCACATTACCCGCTTTCCGTAATCCATTTCAGGCCCTTCAGACCCCAGGTCATGTTTCCCAAATTAGCTCCAAATTTCTGTCACAACAGGCAGCAGCCACAGCAACACCTCCGCCGTCTGGGTGACACCATGACGTCCAGGGAAATTCAGGGGAAGGTGGACAGATGAAGAGGGAATCATGGCACTTCGTTAAAGTGAGACGCTTGGCTGAGTTCTCTCTCCTCTCTCTGGGCTACACACGCCCCATTTCTTTACCACTGTTATCTATCTTTCTGTTCTTTTTTTGATGTTTTTTAATACACCGTAGGTCTTTTTTTCTCTTTGAACCTTACTTTTTATTATTATTATTATTGTTGCTTTATTGACTCCCATTTACCTGAAGCTGCTGTCCCAGTTTCTTCGCACTTGCTATTGCGTCACTTTCTTGTTTTATTTGTTTTTTTCCATTGTTCCACACCTAATATTTGCTGAAGGCTCAATACTCTAGGGTCAGTTTGTGAGGGTCCACAAATGGTGAAATGTGAACGATCCTCTAAAAACACATCCAGCTCCTGTGGCATGGTATCCGGTCCATGCATAGTGTAGCTTGAGCTGTAAAAGTGGCACAGTTGGGTCAAACGTACAGAGTGCATAGTAGTTATTTAAATTAAGTAGTTGTGTTGCGTATTTGCAATATTGCTGGTTTATCTTAGAGTGTGAAAGTTGTCATTTATCAATACGAAAAATAAACACAAGGGCTCCCCGGGGCGACACCTCTAAGTGGAAATGTCAGAGGCTGTTGCCAAACCTGGCCTCAAAATCCAAAACTCTTTTGTGTATTTCAAACCTATTTGTAGATGAGCTGAAACAACAAAAACACCGGCAATTCTCGCAAAGTCTTTCACACACAATAACTACTTCTGCTAACAGAGCATATCAAATTACAAGTGTCCATGTGTGCAACAATGCCGTGTGTAAGTTGGGGATGACACTCTAGGAGTTCCAACTTTAGAAGAAATGATCTATTGATCAAAAACAATAGCTTTCTCCTTTTTTCTTTTTTTTTTTCATGCATCAGCGTTATCTCCTAAAAATATTCTCTCCCCGTTCTTCTCATAAATTCAGTTTGGCTCGTGGAACAAGTCTTCAGCTAGTCTGGCCAAAGATAGTTCCACTGTTTTTTTTTGTTTTTTTTGTGTGTGTGTGTCTGGCTGCTTTTACTATGGGCCCTGGGGCTCTCTGTTTTGCAGCTTCCTGGGCATTGCTCCACATGACATGTCCATTTGCAAGATATGCACTCCCTCTGCTTGCTAAAACAGCAGCCTCCCTCACCAATGTGTGCACTGACAGACACCGCATAAATTCTGTGCTTATGTATGTATATTCTAAGCCAGGCAAGTCATAAGATGTGCAACAGAAGATACATAACAAAAAAAACAAAACAAAAAAACTGAAATAATTTAGACTTGACCCCTCTCTGTCCCAGTTTGTGTTATGGTCTTGTAAGAAATCCCTCAAATGTGCTGACATTTTGAGGGTTTACAGCCAAAGCTTCTCATCACATTCAGGGATGTCTGCAGCCTCTCTGACCTGAGGGACAGATTAAACATTAATGTGGCACTGGGGAGGTATGAGATGTTGTGCAACGTTCAGTAGTCCCCTCCATCTGCTCCCATCCACTGAACCAGTAAAATCCACAATAGTCGAGGGACGGTTTTAGCGGTAAAGGGAGAAGATGGGGAAAAAAAAGAAGAAAAAAAAAACATGTTGTTGAGCTGGCCAACAGAAAACCAGACAGAAATATTAGTGGTTCTGAGGCATATAAGGAATCTGTGATAATGTCCTTTCGTTTGTGTTCTATGTCCACAGGGACAAATAAGAGCGCCATCGATTTGTCATTGGACATGTTGTAAAGAGGCACAATTTAATGGTGAGCATTGAAGGATTTGATTGGATCTTTGAAACTGTTGTATGGAAACTCGGGGACATATTCACCGTGAAGTACATCTTAAAAGTCAGGTGGAAAACTGCCATGTATGATGAGAAATTACACCATTACATTTTGTCGCAAAGATTTTTGCATGTGATCACAAGTACGAAAACAAATATAAATGCTCTACTGGGACCAAAAAAACTACACCGTACCACAAGTTAAATCAACAATTAACTGTGATCCCATGAATTCTTGATGCTACAGTCCTGTGGTTATTAAAATGTGACACCAAACATTAGCTTAAGTGGAGCCTAGCCTACAACAGGAAGTTGGGTAAAAGAAGTCACAAAAGCAAAACATTGTTGTAAGGAGGATACAACGCAATTTCTTAGGCTCGTGGAGCTCAAGTGATCCAGAATGAGAGTCATTATCCACAAAAAGAAAAACATGGAACAGCGATGAACCTTCCGTGCAGAGTCCAGTGTAACAAAATTACACCAAGAGCGCATCAATAACTCATGAGGTGGGTCACAGGAGGTCACAGAAGAATCTACAACAAATTCTAAAGCACCGCAGGACTCACTTGCTTCAGTTCAGTCCACTCTTTGTGATTCAAAAATAAGACAGAGACTTGCCAAAAATGACATCTATGGGAGAGAACCAAGGGGAAAACAATTTCTGACCAGAAAAACTGAAAAAAACCCCCAACACATTTTACATTTTCTTTTCCTTTCACTTATCTGTATAAGGCAACCATGGTGTTACGATGGCATGTAAAAGCTAATCTGCTGCAGAAGGGTTCTGCTGCCATCTTTCACCAGATTAACTCTACAGACCTGCTGGGAGCCCAAATGTTACGTCGGCATGTTGAGTTTAGATGCTCTAAATCAGAGCCTAACTGGTTGCTCTGGCTGAGTTTCTGCCACACTCCTCATTGGAGCTCTTGTTGGGCATTTAGATAGAAAAACTAATTCAGACTTGGTTGCATTTTTAAAGATCTAGTTAAACATTTGTAAATTTTATGCATCAATTAATCAAGACGTGGTTTAAAAACACACACACACACACATTGCACTCCCCCACGGACACACACGCAAACATAACTATTAAATTACAAAGAGAAATGTAATGCCTCACAGATTCGCATTATCCTAAAACTGAATTGATTGTAAATGCTATGAATAATATATGGACAAGTATAAAATGAGCATTTCCCACATTTTAAATAATTTGCTTAATTGAAGAGATGTGAAAAGATAAATCCCCCTTTTGTACCATTTCATATGCAATTTCGTGGGCTCATAAAACAAATTTGGAAATTAATAATTGAAATATTGGCTCCGGGGGAATTTATTAATCAACCTTTAGAAATAAATCTTGCTCAGTGGATCTTATTTGAGTTTAGGAAATCTACATTGTTTGAGGGAGAAATGTAACAGTTGTTATTCTCAGTGCAAATAAATGGCCATTTATTCATAATATATAAAATACAAACTGGGTCAGGGGATAAAAGTAAAGTGATGGTAATTCATGTGGCTGGTGAACTTGCACAGTCACAAGTGATAATGTATTGTCCCTTTGTATATATAAAGAAAAAAAGACACAAAAGGGAAACTGGCCATTTTGTGGAGGATATTGAAGAAGTCTTCTTTCAGATGCCTGTGATGAAATACTTTCTTGTAACAGGAAGGATCACCAGAGAAAAGATTTTATCATCTATTTTTTAGAAAAATGGTGAATTCTTGTTTTGTAAGAGATAATTTAGTTGCTCCAGATATTGTGAATTTTAACTTCTGAAAATGTGTTCTCTGGAACTTAACTTCGCTTACGCTACCGTTTGTGTCGGCTATTTCCTGCATCTGTTCTCATTTTCTAGAGCAGGTGAAGCCGACTGTGTTCCTGCTAGTCTGTCTGGTGGTTCAAAACTTTCACGTCACCGCAATAGAGAAGTCCAGAGCGCATTTAAAAACAGTGAAATCAGGATGGATTGTTTCCGTGTCGGAATGTGCAGGTAGACTGGATTTTACATTAAGCTCACTGATCCTGACTCCCAAGTAAAACATTTCAGTTTGTAAGAATTGACAGAACTTTAACAATTCAAGCCAGAGATATGCATCTGGTAGGAACAATATCCACGTACACAGCAGCTGCAGCAGGTTTGTTTGGACTTAAATTTAATGAATAATTCACAATCCTGGGCAGTGGTGTTTGTTTAAAATGTGCTTTTTTTCCCCTAAATTTTGCTTTCTAAACTCTCTGAAGAAGGGATTTACTATCTTCTCAAGAATAGAGATGTATGACTCCATTTGATATGTCCACTTAGGCTCAAGGATTTTATAACATATTTGAATGCAGCGTCAGTGAAACACTTCAACAAGGCTGCCAGGGTTTGCATGTTGTAATTACTGAACTCCTGTTGTGTCATTTCAATTTAACAGAATATAAACTGGACGAGAACTAAAATATACAGACACAAACTGCTTTAGTTTGGTTGATGAAATAATACACAAGCAAACAACTTTAATCTGGAAACCTATATTGATGTGTCCCTTATGAGTCCAGAGGGCCACATAAACACTTATAGCGAGCCGGATTCGGCCCCCCAAGTTTCACATATGTTTCGCAACGCATTCAATATGCTTTAGGATTTTATCCAAGCTCTACATTTGTTTGGGGTTATTTTCACAAAGTGCCTATTCAAGGACAAAGGCTTCAAATTTAATTTTTACAGGAAAGTCTAGCGGAAATGTGCATATGCATAACATCAAGTTTGCCCATTTCATTTCATATAACTGTCTTTGTTGAATAAGCAAATAAAATGGATAAAAATCAACAATTGTTTGCCTTTATTTAGGCAAATGTATACTGAGGCCTTTTGATATCGTTTGTGGACCAAGATCTCCCTAAGAACAACTGCACTGTGTTTCCTTAAAAGAGTAAAAAGGGAACGAGATCCAAACACAACAGACTATTAATTAAGCGTGAAGAGTATTTTGGATTGTGTTGACTTCTCTGAAACTAAATGTTTCAGAGAAGTCATTTCAGAGACTGCATTTTTACAGTCTGAATTCAACTGATTTGAATCAACTGTGCTTTCATGTGAAATCCATAAACAATGTCAATCTACAAGATTCCCGCTGAAAGACGTAAGAAATTAAACAAATCAGTTATTTGCACAATCAACAGTTTTACTAAAGTTATCGTTGTCCATGACTTCCTATGTATACTTGATTCTTCGAATTGAACATTTATATTAGAAAGAAAGGGTCAAATATGTATCCAATTCATGTAAGAGGGATCATTTGAGCGAATTGTTCTTGTCAAAGAATTATCCATGAGTTTTCTCAATGTCGGTTGCTTCTCTGTATTTTAAGCCATGAATTACCCTAACATTATGTTTTTTGTTTTTTTTGTTTTTTTTATTAAATGAAGCTAAATCACACATTATTATGGAAATATTCTTAACACTCATTTACAAAGATGGCAATACCTTCCGATTAAGCTCAGGACCCTTTAGTATAGCCTTGAATGAACCGATTTCAGGCTCCAATTTTTGCTCAAACAGAGTTGCTGATGAAGCAGGACCACCAGCAGCTGCTGCTGCTGCAGCGCACAGCCAAGGGCAGGAGTGGTCAAGTTCAGGACGCAAGGAGGAGCTTTTATTTATTTATTTAATTTTTACTTTGAGCTACCGATGTAGTTATGATTGATATAATAAACCAAATGACAAGGCTGATAAAAAAATAGATAAATAAACATGATAATCAATAAAAGAGAGAAATCTTTCCTCAAAGTGTTTTGAAAGTCCTTCTACATACCTTAGCACACAAATAACACAATACTTCAGTCCTCAGGCCATTAAGGTGGGACTTGGATCTTTATTTTGAATTATTTAGATAACATCACAATGTGGCTATTACTTTCGGGTCATTGCTTGTGAACATCACCGGAGTGGCACAGATGTGTGGAACATGCAGTGTCTCTGGTGTGAAAGTTCATGTCATGTAATTTTTGCAACATGTCCCAACAATCTGTACTAATCGGCATTAGCTGGAGATCTATTTGTGTGTCAGATGTGCAGGAGAGTGATGCTTTCATGTACGGCCATGTTTATCAAATTAGAATATACTTGCCTAAGGATGCTTATTCAATCAAAAGTATCTTTTTGAAAAACTTTCAACTAGGTATTAAACTTTTTTTAAAAGTGTGAAATCAAAAATGTCACTGGTCTGTAATATTCAGATTTTAAAAGCTGTTTTTGTAAGCTGTGAGTGGAAAAATGACAAGCAGAAACAAAGGCTGAAAAAAAAAATCATTCACTCATCCATTTTATAAAAATACTAAAACAGAATATTTTGGAAAAATTAGTCTAACTCTTTTAGTATGAGCAATCTATTTGTGATTGAAGCAGAAGACGGATACTCTACAGTGTGATCGGGGAGTAGGGTTTCTGCCTGTTCACCAGTCCAGTTACAGAGTCAATCATAAAAAAGTATTCCTGCATTTAGCTAACAAGTCAGGCAAAGGGAAACTATGCTCTGAGGCTCCCCTGCGTCTGCAGGTCAGTAAAGCATGTGCTTATGACAGGTTATTGGAGTCAACAAATTTAAAAAGGCTGTTTAAATGCATATCCGGTTGTTGCTCCATGGAAAACCTACACATCTGAAATATGAATATTTAGTCTTCATTTTATGGCACACATTTTAATTAAAACACATGATATTTATCCTATCGGTAATGTCATTTAGGCCTCCCTGTGGCACACTAAAACTGATGAATAGCATGTCCGTTGTAAGAGCAAAACTATCACATGTTGTGGTTAAAACTTTGGAGGTCGGGTTGCGGTGCAGAAAAAAAAAAATGTTGTACAGATCAGTAAAACTGTATACAACCAAATAGCTGACATTGACGTCTAACTATGACCTGTAATGCCTTTCTTTTTTCTCAAATTGAGACATCCTTTGAGTAAAGAATAAGTCTGGGGTTGCATATAAGCAATAACTGACTGCATGAACAAATAAATGCTTACACACAAGCATAGCTTCACTCTTGGTCCCTTTAGACTGTGTTTGTGTGGCTGGGCCATTTTCAATAGCAATATTTTCATGAACAAGTGCAACACAATGTTTTTCATGTCACTTTATAGCATTCTGCGCAGTTAAGCACAAAGTATCAATCTTGATCCTGGATGTATAGCATTCATGACTTGTCCTCCAAAATATAGGGAGGACAAGACAAAATACAAGTGATTTTTGAGTTTAATGCACTCAAGTCAAAAGCTGACATGAGTTAAAGACATCATTTAAAATTATAAAACAATGTGAAATCAATGCTGTTTGACGAGCATTATTCAACCCGAAAACTGGAAAATGAAAAATGTATGGAACATATATTTCTTCTATTTTCTATCCCCCCCCAACTGTCCAGAAAAATAGTCAATGCAATTTCCATACTTTTCCAGAGTTGGTAAGGCAGCACACCCCTCCTTTAATAATCATTTTAGTTAAGTGCAATTAATTCACTTTATTTCCCTGAGGTCATTTAAAAGATAAGATTATTCATTGGCATGTAAACAGTCACACAGTTACCATTTACCGGATAACCACATTTCAATTCCACTGTCAGGGTGGAAAATGTGCTTTTCTGTTGACCATTTTGTTAACCAAAAGCAACTGTAGTCAGTAAGTGATAATTATCTTGCTTGAATTAGGCCCGTTAGTCATCTTTTCCTGCAAAAACAATGCTGAAGCACAGCAATTTACAAGCTGAGCCAAAGACGTCCCGGCAAAGCAGTGGTGCGTGACTCACTAAAACATACATGGAACATACATGCGCGCCGTCGTCATTGAGAGCAAACTTACATAAGAGCCATTGTTAACCAGTTTTCTAATTGTAGAGCACAGGCCATACCAAGAAATGTTGGTAAGCCTTTTTAGAGTTTCCTAATTACAATGTAATTACCAAGTAAGATGCAAGTGATTACAGTGTATTATTTTGTAATGAATACTGACTTTAATGGGTAATTACAATCAAATTACAGTTTAAAATTATCTAATTTACCCGATATTTAGCAACAGCTTAGCAGCAAAGTGCTGCCATTACATTTGAGCAGACAATGAAAGATTTAAGCTTCTGAGATTTTAAACAGTAATTACCATTTAACTCTCCTTTTAAATGTTTGTGCTAACCCATTTATCAACTAACAACAATAAAGAACTGCTTTATTAACAAGTAAAAAGAATAGCATATCATTGTTGCTAGTTTGGGAACATTAAATAGACTGTAAAAGAAAGGGTTACCGAAAAAAAAAATCTGACAGTGTGTGTTATGCATACCCAAACTATTTAATCCTGTCTGAAGTTGAACTTCACCAGGCTATAATGCATGCATGATTGGTATCTGTTATTTTTTGTGACATAAAATGGCATCGCTGACTCTGTCTGCAAAACTGGGCTTCCAGCACAATTACTTGAAGCGAACAAAATGTGCTTTTCTGAACTTCTCAAAGATTAATGAAGTCTTTGGAACATGTTTCTTCTGGAAAGGGAAGTAATTCTAACAGGGACAGATCGTGTGCATTAATCACAACATTAATCACTTTTGGTACAAATGAATGTTCACACCGGGGCTGAGTTTTACGTTTGCTCAAGGTGTTGGATCTTATTAAGCTGCAGAAGGTGGTTGATTGGAAAAGTAAATAATTTTATTTCACTGCTTGGGGTCCCCTTTCCTTTAAAACAAGCCTTTTTAAAAGAACAAAAGAAAAATAAAAAATATAATTTTTAAAGAATGATAGTGATCACAGCAGTTACATTGCTCATGAAATAGAAAGGTCTTTGTCAAATAAATTGCTGAGATTCATCTCTGTTGCTCAGTGGTGCGAGAATAATCCAAATTGACAGACAAAAACATGTTAATTATTTCTAATTAGGCACAGAAAGCTTTGGAATGAGATATGGTGATGAAAATTAAAACTCTCTCTTTAATTTTCGAATTTATTTTTTCTTAATATAATGACTTTTTTAGCACTAGTTGAGTCTAGAAATTGGACTACGCAAATTACAAATGTGTGACAAGTCAAGTTCAAAAGCTTTAATTTGACTTGTGCAACACATGGAACTGTACCTTAATGCGACTTCCATGAACGCAAGTAAAATAAAAAAAACTTGGCTCCAGGCACGTATTACTCTGCAAAGTGCTCATTGCACAACAGCCGTGACTCTTCAGGTTGGGGTAAGAAATGATGTTTATGATGGCGAAATCTGGGAGTTTCTGTGTGCACCGTGCAGGTTAGCTGAAGCGTAGCGTAGCAGGGGTCTTTGTGAAAGATCAAATGATTCCTCAACCTCAGAGATAAGACGAGGATCTGAACGCGTTCCGCTTTTATCTCGCACCACTCTTCAAGGCATCCAGCCCCTGTAGGTGAACAGAGTGATGAAAAGGAATCCGAAGATAGACGGAGGCAACCGATCCCTCTTTGTCTGTATGCTAATGATGTTTTCATGTTGATGTCTGCATCTGTTTTAATATAGATCGGGATATGGATTAGTAAGACATCCCTGGGCACCATTATGTACACATTGGGGGGGAAAGAGCTTCGCTCCAGTAGTAGACATGAGTGATTTTGCATGAAATTATACACACGCTGCCGTCACATTAGTGCTGTGTTATAAACGGAAGCCATTCATGCGTGCGGTGATTAGAGGATTTCAGGCCTTTGACACAACTATAAGCGATGCATCACATTATATTTTAGATGAATTTTCTTGAAAATCTTCAAAAGCACATTTGGCTGTACTCGCTAAAGAACTCGATGGAGGTTAGATCAGTGAAAATGGAACAAATAAGAGTTTGCACATCTGCTCGCCGTCACCACAAACTCATTAAGGACAGTCCGCTCAAAGTCAGTCACTGGGATGTAACCGGCTGGGTTCGCAACGACACAGAACATAAAATAAACTCGTCTGCATTGTGTCACAGCTAGGATTCAATTAGGAATCTGCGCAATTGAAGCCGATTACATCTAAATGGATAAGTCGAACATGCTGTATATGGATTGTTTGTTCAGCTTGTGTTGTAAAATGCCTTGAGGTGACATTTGTTAGTTTATGCTATGTAAAAAAAAACAAACAAAAAAAAAAACTGAAGGGAATAATTATACATCTACTTTTTAAAGTCCTTGCAAAGGATGATTAGTTCGAAATATGCAGCCAAATGAAAAAATAATTCTCTACAGGAGTGTTTTGCCTAATTAAAAAAAGTGAGATTAAAGTTGCCCCAGTTAGTGTATCTCTACTAAAACTGCAGAAAGAAATAGCTTGATTCTCTAAGACAAGTGCTAAATGTCAATTTTTAATTTTTTTTTTCTTTCCCAAACGGTGACCTAATTGCACTGGAAGAGATAGGGTGTGCTATGATAAGCAATTATCTCAAAAGCAAATTAAAGTACTGCGTCTGTTTTATATTCGGAATGCATATATTCTTGCAGCAAGGGGTTTCTGAGCTAAAATCCCAGTCTGGGTTCACTTGGCATGTTCTCGCTCTGTATGCCTGGAATTGCACCGGGTGCTCCAGCTTCCCCTCGCTGTCCAAAAACCCGCGAGTTAGGTTAGCTGCTCTCTTTAACATTGTCCTTAGGCCCAACATGTGCAAGCATCTTTCATGCCAAACAGAGAGAGAAAAAGAGAAATATTCTTATTTATTTTTATAAACAGGACATTTGCTTCATGTCCTTGCAATCGTACTATACAATCCGTAGGTGAGCATTAAAATCATCCGCACCACTTTAGAGTAAATCTAAACATTCACATCATCAAAATGTGTTGCAGTTTGTTCAAATTACCCGCTTGCCCTCGTAAAATCGGTGCATCAAAATTGTAGTTCGTTCCGCATAAATGTTACTCTGCATCCGCACTTGTCTCACGTTTCAATAGGAAGAATAATGCAAGGATGACTTGAGTTTTCTTAACACCACCAAGTCAACATTTCAGAGTAAAAAATGTGAATGATTTTGCTCAAATGTGTATTTGTTTATTTTATTTTTTTTACCTTAGATGGTCTTAAGAGAGAAGCATTGCCCTGGATAGCAATAGAGCACCAGAGAACACAATGCCAATGTAAAGAAATGGTGTTGGCCAGCCTCATTTGGACACATCATGACCGACTGCAATTTGGACAGCTGGACTTTGAGAGGACAGTCTGGCTGTCTCATTACCCCTGTCACCAGAAGGGTGTGTGTGTGTGTGTGTGGGTGGGTGGGGGGGGGGCTCATGGCCTCCTGCCTGGTTGATTCTGTCAACAAGGTTTCTAAACACTGTCCTCCATGAAACGGCATCATGAATTACAGCCTCATACTCGACAGCCTCCGATGTTCTTTTCCTGGTTTCCATGCCTTTCAGTGTGACAGATAGAAGTTCTACACCGATGTCAAACAGCAAGTATTTTTTCCAAAGCAATTTATTTCTAGGGCTTCAACATGTAACCGAGGATCGCGCTAATCCAGGTCCACCACTTAATTTATGCGATGGTTTCAAGAAGTCCTTGGAAGCTTGATAACGCAATCCGTTCCTGTTAATTGTAGGTTGCCAAGACATGTGCAGAGTCCTTTGTGGATGGGGCCAAAAGAACCTTCAATCAGTCCTTTACCTCACTTCTGAATAAATCATCCTCACATGGTCAAAAGACCATTTATGCTTCATCCCGGTCTGTATGATTGGAGATGGAAACATTCAGTGAATTAGCTGGGCCGGAATTTGGGCGGGAGAAAGCACAGGCGTTTAAAGCACAGCCGCTGGTGAAATGCTGTCTCAAAGGAGAAGGCTGGCAGCAACGTGAGAGCTGAAAAAGCCAGGCCCGAAGCTGAACTCCTGGCAAAGCATTCAGCAATGTCATGTATAGCAGCAGCGGTGAAAACAGACTAGTTGGTTGAACATCAGAAAACAAGATGGAGGATTAATAATATCTTTAACCAATGTATGAAATATTACTTTGGCTACTTCTTTCATCCATTTTTTAAATTAATAAATTTTTTTATTATTTGACACCTCAATACTGTTTTCCAAAACTAATCTCAGTACCAGTTCCACTGTTTTGACATGCCTAAAAATGCCTTTACAAAGTATTGACTTGGGGACAGAGATAGAAGGAATTCCATACTACTTTTTAAAAGATATTTGTTAATAATATTGGGTATAACCACAATTGTGAACTACTTTGTGTTGATATAGAAAACTTGAGTCTAAAATGAGGTAACTTTTAGTTACAACTTGCATATGCATGGACTTTATTGCCTCTGATTTGTGTTCATCAGTGAAATGGTGTAATAGCTTTAAAAAACCTGTATGAATTTAATATATTGCTGCTCTGTTCAGCCCTCAACACAAACAGTTTAACTTTGGAAATTTGAAACATTTGAAGCTCTGGATCAGGAAATGGGCATAGAGTCAAATAAAAAGACACATATTTGATATTTGGCATTGTGGGCGCTTAGTTTTTCTACAACTTTTGCAATTATCCTCAATTCTGGTAGGCACTTGAAACAAGAAGGATCTTTGGCAAATTTCTTTTTTAGCTCTAGTTGGCTGGTTGCTCCAAACCTCCAAGGGTAAAGTTGGGTTAATGAAGAAAGTGTCAAAATCATAACACCCACTCCATGGTTGTCTGTTGAATTAACGATTCAAATGGTTTCCTGGCAGCTTTATGATGTCTCTGCAAATGATCCAGACTGCATGGGTACTTCAGATGTTTGATGAGCCAAAAAAGAACTCACTGAACTTTTTTAGCAGCCAAAATTACACTGGAGTCACTAGGGCTTGTCTGGGGAATTGCAATTGGGACAGCATCAAGTTATCAAAACTCAGTTATATGGGCCTAATTAACTTTAAGAATCTCTGTCTCTCAAGACATGGCAGTGGCGCATTATGTTAACAGCAAAAGCTTGAGAGCTTGGGTATCCCCAGGCTCCCTATGGAGCAGTCAAAAATCTTGTGCTATAGGTACATATATCCCCCTCCGTATTTAGTAATATTTCTGGAAAAGGTATGAAAAACCCTTAAAAGAAATGTATCTTATAATAGTTTTGTGTCACACTAAATATGTTAAGCTTTCGGTAATTTATTCAGTGCAAGCAAATTGAGTTTTATTTTTTTTTCTAAAGAAATGACCAGTGCAGAAATGATTACCTTATCTACTGTTTACACTTTGTCTGCCCCTTTTAGACAACAGGACATCACATAGACTTGTTTTAAAGGATTTAGATATAGAGATTGAGATGGTAATGAAAAAAGTTAGATTTCAAGTCTGACTCCCCTGTTTTTGTATTGATTTGACCTTGTGGGTTTGGGTGGAGTACGTTTGTGCTACGTGTCCTTACTCCAGAATCTGATGGACTAGTAACTGGGGTCATGACCCCTGACTGAGTGCTGCAGTCACTCCTGACTACCATCACCTCATCTACTTATTAATATTTTCGGAATTCTGACAATCATTCAGTGCCTGATGGTCACCCACCAGTTAAGGTCTATAAGGTCCTCCTGGATCTGTTTCCAGGGTTGTCAAACACAACCCCATCAATCTTAAGCCCTCAGGCTCTCTCCTGTCCAACTGACCAACTAGAATCTTCACCGTCTGGATCACGGCGAACACCTCAGCCCCATGCTGGTCGAAACTGTTTTCCCCTCAGAGCAACGTTCACCTACAAAAAAAAAAAAAGAAAGAAAGCAAGATAGGTTAACAGTATATATTTACAAAAATTGGCACCTATTAAGTTTTATTTCTAAGCCATTTTCCTCCTTTCCCAGACATCAGAACATCCCAAACTAACTTATTTCTAACACAATAAAACTTCTAAAACTGTCTGGTTTCTGAGTTCTCTCGGTAAAAAAAAGCTGAATCATGGCACATTTTCATTTTCTACCGCGGTTTTCCAGTAATCAGTGATAATAAATTATGCTATGTACTCTTATAGCATCCAGAGAATCCATTCATCCTTCACCATGCTTAACTGCGGGCTTTCCACCGCTTCATCTTTTGCTTTGTGCCAAATCCACCTGAAATGCTTGTTGCCTTAAAACTTTTATTCCTGCCACACTATGCCATCTCTGTCTTGTGTTTCAGTAGTACAGGGAGATTTGCTGCCCGGTAAAATTAAGCTCCTGCATTGAATTTCTTTGCATTTGGCAACATGTTTGTCAATTTGATCATTTAGTCCAGACCGCCATATTATTTTTTTTGGCAGCATCAAAGGAAATCAGTTGCATGAGCAACACAGCCCTCATATTATGTATGCTGAAAATGTCTGCCACTGTTACAGTATATGCAGTACACAATTGCTACTCAATGATCCAACAATTACATGGAACAATATTGAGCTTTTACTTACCCCATTATGCAGGATGCTCGAGTCTTCAGTTGAACTGGATGTCTTGACCTACTTTCTAATTTGTAGCTTGTAATTGTTTGTCCTCTAGAAGAACTTAAAATTCATTCATAGAGTTGATCCTTAAACATGAAAACCAATGAAACAGTGGTATCAAAGCCAAAATGATGTTCAGAACAATTTGAATATTGCATCGTTGATCCCAATGAGAGTTCATCAAAAGTGACATAGTTTCAAGACATGAACGAACCTTGACACCCAAAACAGTCAGTTGGCATTCATATAGTATTGGTTGGCATGACAATTACATAAATATACTCAAATTAATGTTGGGATTTTTAAAAAAAAATTTAGTGTGAGATTACATGCACAATAAAATATGATCTTCACCATACAGTGGAGGGCACTGTAGTCCATTAAATGTGAGTGTTAAAGTACACTCTTTGATTTCTTGTTATTTAAGAATTTCTTCGCTTTTTACGTTGAGTGGAATGTGCTTTTACAATCGTGTCACTATTCTGGCAAACCTGTTGTGCACCGTTTTACACAGACTGCAGCAGAAATGCCTAAAAAAACTGGATAGCAAATTTCACCTGAGATGAAAGCCCAATGTATCTTGCTGTATCACCACCCAAACCAGAACAATTTGCATTGCCTTTATTTTATTTATTTAATTTTTTTGCTTGCCTCAGCTATAATAAACTTTCCAGAATTGCTCATTGGGGCACTAAAGCACTTTACACATGCAGCCTCCCAGGAGGGTCAGTCAGATGCAATAATGGGTTGAGTTCATCTTGTAAATGTGAAACCCAAAAGAAATCCTTGACAGGACATTTGTAGAGGACGTTCCCTCAAATGGGTTGAAATCGGTAACATCTCCCCCTCAGCAGTCCCTTTTTCACTTTGTTTTATTTTTTATGTACCGTTTGTCAGAACGGTCATTCTTTAAGTTCCACAAGTACTTCAACTTAATTACTCTGAAACCGGTGGGGAAAAATAACTCGAATGCACTTTTATCACTGAAAATCACTCTGCCAGGGGTAATTATAAAACGCCCTTTCTGCTTTTAGTCTGTCTTTCAGCATTTTATCCTCGGGGCTGCGTTCTCTGTTCTCCATCTCTGCTGATCCCACCTTCATCCCCTCTTACTCCGTTGAGAAGGTTCCACTTGGTGGCCTTTCTCCAGGGTGACTGATAGCCGGTCCACAGGCAGACTCATCCACACTTAATTACCCACGAGTCCCTTTGAGGGTTAATATGGAGGAGTCTGAGAAATGTGCAATGTCGTGTCCTCCCTTCCTCTCTTGTCCGGTACCGCTCGGCGGACGAATAGAGCCGGTCTATGACAGGCTCTATTTTTTCCTGCTTAAGTAAAAAAAAAAAAAAAAAAAAAACTTTTTTCAGGAGAGTCCACCTTAAGATATTAGGCATTAGCACAAACATTGCTCAATGTTTATACATTTTTCACACAATATCCAGTCGGACTTGACATTCGCCCCCGTTTGGTTATTTCACAGCAACAGAACTTCAAACCCACAGAGCTGTTACTCTAACATTTTTAGACAGACCAGCGGGTGCTCTGATTGGTTACGGTTAAGCTTCAGTGCCTCTGGGTAACAGCGTTTGTCATGCCAGACTCCCTGAGTGATATTACGAAAACATGGGTATTGCAAACACATTTGAAATCGAGAGAGAGAGAAACAGAGAATTTCTCACCAGATGCCCTTGAAGCAGCACATGTGAAACACCCGTAATCAGTTTGAAAATTTATTTTCATATAAAAAAGACACTATGAAAACATTAGAGGACTACTTTGTACAATCTTATGTATAAAAAGAACAAAAATGAAGGAGAAAGTGAGGGTTTGTCAGTAATAAAATAAGCTGGAATGTCGGATGTTTCGAGAAGCATCAAAGGCTTGCAGGTATGACAGGTAGAAAGGTGAGCTGTGAAGGTTTTTGAATTAATTCTACTTGGATTCCAGTTTGAAAATCTGCCTTCTTGTCCATCTCGTTCCCCAAAGACAGTCGAGTTGGAAAAAAAAAGCTTTTTATAGAAAAAGGAAAGTGGCTCTAAAAGTTAACATACAGTGTCCACCTAGTGTTATAATAAACATTACAGCACATTTATTATATATAAAAAAAAGATTAATAGAAGAATGCATGACAGACTTTTCAATTGGTCAAGCAATATCTCGTTTTACTCTTCTGAACCATAAAATCTTAATACCAGCCGTCATTGAGCCTAGAGTTCTCCATATACTACAAGATGAAAGATATGACTGATGGAAAGGAAATCATTTACACTGTTGAAAGCAAACCTGATTGCGTCTTCCTTCCGGTAAATTGCATTACCATGGGAACAAGACTTTATATTCTCCCCCACTTTTCTGTTTTTAATTAGATCAGTTTTAGAGATGGAAGAAAAATGGAGAAATGCCGTGGAGTAACAGCTACCGGCTGTGGCCACGAAGCTGCCAGACGGACGCTTTGTTCAGTGGATCTGGTTCCTGAGCCTTGCAGGAGGTCAGGTGAAAGTGACCTTACCTTGGCAACCTGGGATCAAACCAGCCTTCCTCCTCTGAGAGAGTAGGTCTGTAGGTTTGCCTATCAGCTGATTAGCTTGAAAGGTTAGAAGGGCACAACTCTTGTCTCACCATCTGCGCCGCGCTGCTCTACCGCCACATTAGGGAACCTTAAACAGATGGTTCGAGGGCTGCATTGGAAAATGTCAGGACAAATCGTCATCCCCGGATAATTACTGTTTTGAGCACTCCCCTTCGTCTTCATCTCTGCCTGTTTCGAGCCTCTTTTTAACAGTTATTTTTGGAATCCATCTTGGAATCTGCTCCCCCCCCTTGCACTTTCGCCAAGCTTTTTCATAAATTACAAATCAGTTCTTCCTCCAAACTTTTACATCAACAACAACTGCCGCTGTGAACGTCGACAGAGGAATTATCACCCCCGAATCGGACACTTTCACTCACGATCTAATGTAGCAATTAAGGGAAACTGCTGTCGCCTGTTGCAACAACTGCAGCGAGGGTGTTTACTGGAATCGTAATTTTTAGCTCCCTTTCGTTCTGAAATGTCTATTTTGTGCTCTCTTTTTTTGCAGTGGCTGTGCTCGCAGGCCCAGAGATATAAACACACAGTTTGGGATCCATGGAAACGAGGAATTATACATTTGCTGCTTGTAGCATTAAGATTTCATGCTTCTGAGTTTGGAGCAGGCAATATGAAAGAGGTAGAGATAGCAGGCTAAAGCAAAAGCTAGGGGTTTTTAGGCTCTTCAGCAAAAAGGCAATTTCTTGTTTGTCAAACTATTACTAGAACTTGGAAATAGAATATTGGCTGCTAATGTGTGTTTAGTCAACATGGGCCCCATCAGCCATCGCTTTGTCCTTGTTTCTGGCGTCGCAGTGACGCCAGAATACTTTGGATACTTTGAGAACAGCATTTTATCAAATGTCGGAATCTTTGATTTTTAAAATGTGTTGTATGAATCTGAAACGTTTGAGTGTGACAACAACAAAAAAGCTAATAAAAGGAGAAAAATCCATAGGGATGAATATATGTGTTTGTAATTTTGTAAGAAGAGGCATTCTAACTAAACGGCAGCTACGTTAGCTAAAGTCTCACCCTTGGCAAATTTATAATCTGGCATCATAGTGACTCATGACAGTTGCTGGTCAATTTGACCCTTTGCCATTTAGTACCTCTGCAGTTAACCTGAGTTTTTCAGGTAGAAAATGTTACCTTGTTTCGCGACAAGTATTGCAACGACCATGCGTCCATTCAGGTGTGTTGTCTCTGCTATGACAACCAAGGATTTCTCGTTTGTTTCTGTAATCTATGAATTGGCCACCATACGGAAACGTGGTGCAGTGACTCTGGTAACTAATGACGACCAGCTCCCTTTAGAGTTAATTTAGCTTAAACTTTAAAGTAGTCATTTTAGAAATCAACTGTCCGAAACATGACAAAGGTCAGAACAACATTAATTATGGATTTTTTTTCTTTCTTATGGAAATACAGTGTAATAATTTTGTAGATTTTTTTTTTTTTGATTGGATAAACATTCATTTACATAACTCATGAAAATACTTCACTATATAAAAAAAATAAAGTAAAATAAATGCCATGGCAGAATACATTGGTAAGAAATGGTTTGCTCTTATGGAAATAGAAAGGGATAAAATAGAAATGCATTGGTACGAACAGGGGTACAAAATGGCAAAAGGGCAACTGACCAAGAGCCACTCACAACCCATCAAACCATGCAACTTTTAACCTTTGGAAGGAACAAAGAAGATGCTACAATCTTTAAGACCACTGTGCCTTTTTTTTTTCTTTTGTCTTTTCCAGACACTCTTGAAATGCAATCTCATATTCATGTGCTCTGTCGTAAGAAGGCATTTAACGTTTTATGTGACCTTTGAATCACTTCATACATGGAAACCAAAAAGAAACACACTAAGCAGCTCAAGCACATATGAGTGAAAATAAATGAGTTCTTTTGAGCAGATGAAGCATTGATTAATAAAACATGAAACTAAAAATCAACTGGTTGTCGGTTTTTTTTGGGGGGGGGGTTGTGCCCGGACGAAGGGGAATGACGTTGTCGTTCAGTGAAAAATAGAAAGGACGCGAAAATTAAAGATCGGAACGTTAAGGGAGAGGATGTGACAGGAGAAAAAACAAAAGTGAGACTTGAAGAACCAGAACCTGAAGACATGTAAAGAGAATGGCACATAATCAGCGAGCAGCTCCATCTCTGCCCCCTCATTCCCTATCCACTCTTGCTGTGACAAAAAGAAAGCAAACATATAAGATAGACAGAGTGACTGAATACGTCCATCTTCCATTTGAAAGAATAAGAAAAAAGAAAAAAAGAAAATAAAAAATAAAAGTAGATTGCCTTGGGGGGAGGGACTAAGGTGAAATATTTCCCCTTGCAATATATATATATATATAAAAAAAAAAGAATAAGAGTGCAGAAATATTCTTATTTTTCTCTCCCACCCCAAACCACCCTCCCTAAGTCATCAAACATTTGTAAGACATTTTCTCTTATCTTCAGAATAAAATCAAGACCTTTTTTCCCCCCCAGAAATTACGTTTTTCATCCTTTTTAAGTTCTTTTAAAAATCGTCTTTAGTCACAGATCTCTCCAGCCCCTGTTCTGTTCCCCCCACCCCTTCCCCACCCCACCGATAGTCTTTGCGAAAATAGAGCGAAGAACAGTCTTCCTTTTGAATATACGTCCTCTTCAGCTGTAAACAAATACAGTATGGGATCCAACAAAGCACATTGCATGAGGCAGGGAGCAGAATGTCTGAGATCCTTTGCAGGAGATCGTACCTATGTAAATCTTTTTGGGAGTCGGGAGTCTTCGTGTGTGTATGCGTGTGCATGTCTGTATCTCAACATTATCTCAGGTCTGTGATTAAGGTGAGCATGACCGTCTCGCTTGTCTTCTTCAGACTTCAGTCTGGAAGTCTCCCTCGGATGAGTCCGGTGTGTTCGCTGAGGACGAGTCCCAGTTCTTATTGTGCAATTCCAGACGGTCTTTCTGCTCCCCAGGCACGATAGACAGCTCGGGGGTCATGGTCTTGAAGCTGTCCCAGGAGCTTTGGTCCTCGGGGTTGGACTTGTCCTGACAGAGAAGAATGAGAAGCGGAAAGGAGCAACGTTAGGGGAAAAAACAAAAAATGTAATCTTATGGCTTGAATGTGGGAAAGATGCACTGTAAAAACTCCTGTCTGGGCTGACGTGTTTTAGGTCATAGTTGCGTTCTGAAAAGAATACAGCAAGGGAGGTTGTAGCAAAAAGTTTAGACAACTTTCATAATTAATCTTTTTAACTTTTAAATTCTTGCCACTTACAGAACCAAAAGCAGAGAAGCTGCGAAGCAAAGCTGGAATGGATAATCATTGAAACCTTTAAGCAGCATTAATAATTTTGCAAGGTAATCCAGTGATACATGTTACTCGTAGTCTGCATTGTCTGTAGCCAAGAGTTCTCACAGAGTAATTACACTGAAATTATAGAAGAAAAATATTGCTTCCACAATGTGGTCAGAATGAAATAGTGAATTGTAAACCCAAACAAGCTGTTGTTCTTTGGCCAACCAAGTCACTTCACTGTAAAACAACAGTTGGGTTGTTACAAACAATTTGCAAGCAGATGTGGTTCCCCCCAAAAAATCTGTCAAAAGAAATGCAATCCCATTGTATGTTACAACCTGGTATGTTCTTGAAGCCATTACGCAATTCTCCTAAATTAGTCAAGAATGTCGGTTTGTTCATTAATTCAGATTTTACATGTGTTTTTATCAATGTGATTCACTAAGAACAGTATTATGCTTCTCATCATAATTTATAACACAAACAAATTCTCAGCTGAGATCTATAGTACAACACAATTGTATTTTAATAATGACATAATGACCAATAATAATCTACAGTGAATTTCACTATGGCTTTTTTTGTGCTTGTTTTATAGTTTAGTTGTCTCATTATGCATATTGTATGTATACAACCATACTGTGTGTTACAACTACATCATCGATAAAAGATTTATGAAAGCCTGACTGGGGGGCTGCTTGTCAGTCGTTTGCTGTGGTCCTGGTGCTGTGACATTGTTCTGCTAGAAATGCTGAGCTTCTTTACTTACCATACCAGGCCACTTACAGTGAAAAGGAAGATCAATATCAACATCAACATTTTTTTCTTAAGTAGTGAAGAAAGATCAGTGAGGTTTAAGGTTTTCTTGTCTGTCAAATACCAATTCTGAACAGAAGATAATTAGATTCACTACGTTTGCATTCAGTGACTGTAAAACTAAAATCTCTACCATGTTGCGGCATTTCATTCGCTTGCCAAAGAGAAAGTGCATCCTTCATGTTCTCCCACTTAATTTGTTCCTTTCACCTGGTAAAAGCATGAATACCTTCAATGCTTGGGACCTTAAATACTGTATGTGGTCAGCAGATAAGCGCAGGATTGTTGTGCAACACAATCCATTGTATAAGCTGTGAACATGATTAGGGGCAACACCTTGAATGAGATAAGGGCTTTACGATTGATATTTCATGTCAACAAATGGAGAAAGGCGCAGGGATAAGTGGAACTGTTGACAGGAAACAAATTCGAAGAGGAGGAGATAAGAAGCGTGGTATATTCCTTCTAAAAAAACAAAAAAAACAATCAATTTTGGGGTTTTAACATAGTTTTATCAAGAGAGTTTAACTTAACTAAAACATTTACTGCTGTGGCAGTCGTAGTTCCCTGAATGGGACATTAAAGGATCCGGATGATGACTCAGTAGAACCTCATATTGATTTACTGTGACCCTTTCCCCAAAGGGACCAGAAGTGCTGAAACCAACATGGAGAGTCACAGGGATTCCTCATTGTATCTTTTTCACCTCATCAAATATTTATGCTCTTACAGGTTCCCTCGGTGGAGGTGCACAGCTATCCGAAAGACATGCATCATTGTCCGTCAAAGTCTGCAAAGGAGAGAGCAACGATATGGTCCTGGCTCGTTTCTTCCTGGGTCTGTCTTATACTGGAACTATGCAAAGCACTCGGTAGTGAGGAAATGATTAAAACCTGTTTTATGACTTTGCCTACACATGAGGACATCCCAAAAATTAATTACGCCCACAAGGTTGGGAATTCCAGTCCTAGAAAACAAATTCCCAAATATTACCAAGTGTCATAGCAGTTCAAACATATTCAATATTGATTTGTCTTAATGTTTTAATAATTGATTAAAATAATAATAATTAAAAAAAGAAATAGAAAAGGTAATGGGCTAAATTTCCAACAAACTGCTGTTAGAAACATAGCCAATAAAGTTTGACACAAGCCATACAGTTAAAAGGCAATACTGTCAAAATCATAGATCCTCTTTTTTCTTAAATTTACCACGTAAAAATAATTTTGGTAATCCTAGTTTATCAAAAACAGTAACTATTTTATCTGGTTTAATTTCAGTAAAAACCAAAAAACAACAGAAAACAAACGCACGTAGCGAGCTTGAAATGTATTAATAAGCGACCCAATACTGTTGCAACGACATCATCGATAAAAGATTTATGAAAGGCTGATTGGGGGGCTGCTTGTCGGTCGTTTGCTGTAGAAATTTAGCTAATTACGAGACGGGATTTTAAAATTACCACAACAAATACAGTGGCTTTTACAAAATTGTTACATGTTTTGTGCCAAAGCCTAACCAACTGACAGCTTATGAAGATAAATGTAAAGCAAAACCATAACTACAATTATATATATTTGTAGTTATATACAATTATATAACTAATTGTTATATAATTAGTTATATAATTGTATTGTGTAAGCAAGAAGGACAACTCTGCCTTGAAACAACAACAAAGTAGCCTTCTTGCTTACACAGCAAAATGCAGCTCTGCATCAGGACACCGTGTCACAACAATGCTTAGGAGGTAAGCTGTATTGCATGTTGCGTGGTTTTGCTTTTAATTTGCAAACTATCTAAAAGAATGTTTTTTGGTTTTTCTTTTGGCTAAATGAATTCACCTGACTAGACAACACAACTGCGTCAGCTCTCTAATTCCATTCTGCAGTAAGCTCCCTGCAGCTTCTATTTTGATTTCTCTAGATCTATTTTTCATAACCCCCCCCCACCCCACCCCACACACACACACATCTTCTTCTCCACTGCAGCAACTCCAAAATATTCACTTGTAACTCATTTTGAGTCATTTGCTCCCTCTGTTCCAGTCTGTCTACTCATTTGGCACGCTCACGCAACTCACCGCTCTGCAGCAGAGCACAATACCCCGCATCACCCCGCAAACCCTCTCTTTTGAGTGTGTGATGATTGTCAGTGAAGCGCTAGGGGGCAATATCTGCCTGATTATCATTCTTCCCACATCATAGCCTGACAGTTTGTAAAATGAATACAAAAGGCATAATCTGGAAGCCAATTTGCATGCTAAATGCTGGCGAAGGAACATTTTGTAATGCAGGCGTGTGGGTAATGCTGCAGTTAAGCCCAACTTTATTCCTGGGAGGCTATGGCTGACGCGATTGTGCTGCTGCCGTGCTTGTATCTGTTCCCCTTTGCCATCTCTGCCTGTCTCCATCCCCTCCTCGCCCGAGAGCCCCCCGATCTCATTCCTCTTCGCTATGCCAGAAACCAGCGCTGCTTACAATCAATGAATTCTTTTCACCCCTGGCAAACGAAATGCTCCAATCCCTTTTTCCCCCTCTGTGGTGTGGAAATGAGAAGACGGCGACAAGGTGCAAGAGTGAGGAGAGAGGAAGACAGGGAGGGATGGGAAGTGGGGCATCATAGTCACTGACAACTCTGCCTTGAAACAACAGCATTGTTCCTCCAGCTTAATCGGGTGAGCAGGCAGTTTATCTTTTTTTCTTTCCGCTCCCAACATGCGCAGACATGGAAGTGCTGCAATAATCTGTTTCACCGATTCTAAATGCTTGAGTTGTGCTAGACATGAAGCTTTATTATGTCAAAATTTTAAGATAAAGTGACTTGCAAAAGTATTCACACTCCTTGAACCTTTCCAGTTTGCCAACTAACATGGAGTCATAAAAGTATTTTATTGTGATTTTACAAACTACAAGGAATAATCCGAGTAATTCTAACTGAATGCCAATATTCCCATGTATTGTCCCAAAAAAAGTTTGTTTTTAATCCTATAGATTCTTTCAATCTTGATCTATCAACCTCATGGTATTCCTGCTTTCAAATTACAGATTTGTGATGCTGTATTTTCAGTCCATCTGCCTGTTCTTATTTTAATTTCCTCTTATTTGTACTGCAGCTAAGCCTTGGTCTGCTGCAAAGTGGTTTTGTTGTTTTGACTTCCTCCATTGCTGAGAAGTTTTCAATGTTTTTTTTTTTACCCATACCTATATATTGTAAGACTTTATTTTATTTATTTTTTTTAAACAGATTGAAGAGCTAAGCTCATTATTTCACTACACTTGCCAGACTGCTTTGGACATAGTGGCTCCATTAAAAACCAAGAAGCCTAAAACTATATCTAAGTCCTGAGCTGTCAGACGAGTGTGCCAAGTGGAAGAAAGACAAACTGCTATGTCTTTTTCCATCCATCCATTTTCTTTTCACTCTTGTCCCTAATGGGGTCGGGAGGTGCTGGTGCCTATCTCCAGCTTTGTTCCAGGCGAGAGGGGGGGTACATCCTGAACAGGTCAAAAAGTTGCAAAAGATGCCAAAACTAAGCAACGCTTTGATGATATTCTATCAAACCTGCATATCGTTTAAAAATAATGAATCTTTTCTTATTGTGCCATAGCCTGCCTGCATCGAGCCATGTGGTCTATGAAGACTTTCACAGACCACTTTTTATTCAGAAGATCCCCTCAGCCTGAGCTCAAATCTCTTCTATTGCTCACATCCCCTCAGTCTCTGATCCCTACTCTGCTGTCTTTGACAGGTTTGAACCTGTGACTTTCCTCTCTTCAAGTGATTGTTGTTCATTTGAAGCCTGCAGGGTCTCCAAATGATGCCGTCCCTAGTCGACTTTTTTAAAGACGTTTTAGCTGCAATTGGGCCTCTGGTTCTTGCACTGGCAAATCACAGGTTGTTGTCAGTTGTGGCCTCTATGGATTTCAGACATGCAGTAGTGCAGCTTCTTTTAAATAGCCAGCTCTCGATCCTGCATTTTTGTTTTTGACAACCAGTGTTGTCAGTAACGCGTTACAAAGTAACGCGTTACTGACGTCGGAGCACTTTTTTCAGTAACGAGTAATCTAACGCGTTGCTATTTCAAATCCAGTAATCAGATTAAAGTTACTTTTCAAAATCACTTTGCGTTACT
>CAEFZX010013194.1:0-37510 GCA_903066825.1 Alfaro cultratus | reverse complement strand
AATGTAGTGGAGTAAAAGTCGAAAGTATCCATTATTAAACCTACTTAAGTAAAGTACAGATACACGAAAATTGTACTTAAGTACAGTAACGAAGTATTTGTACTTCGTTACTTCACAACACTGGTATTTAGACATAAACAAGAGTGCATTTATCTCGAAAAGGAGTGGGAAGAAGACAAGCTTATTTTCTCCCCACATAAAATAACATATAACCAATTAATGACAAAGTAACAGAACACATACAGTGATGTACATGTGTGTATCTGGAATTTTCAGGATAATAAAAAAATTTTTAAAAGAAATGCACTAATGGGCACATTCTCAAAATAAATTCAGGCAGAAGAAACACTTTCCAAATCAAACGTTTTCAACATGAAACATGTGAAACCAACACTTACAGTAGGCAGAGTAAATATAAATATATGTTAGAATAGGGTAAAGTACACTAGTGACTATAAATGGTGTTCGTAGGGCTAATGGCACAGAAGGTTCAGCAGACTAACAAACTAACATTAGAACAATGACGGCTGTGGACCAACAGGAAGTTTCACTTCAACATCAGCTGCATATGAATCTGATGCATTTCTGGGTAAAACATGTTTGTTCGTTTTTCTGGGAAATTACTCACAGTTTGTAGAGTCTCCAGAAATCTTACTCAAGTAAGATTAGCAATATTCCATGATAATGTTGCTCAAGTAAAACCAAAAAGTATGTTATAATATGAGAAAACGACTCCTAAAAGTCTTTGTTTTTGAAAAAGTTATTCACGTAAATGTAATTAACGTTTTTTTTCTTTTTTTAAACTTTAGGATAACTTTAAATATTGACCAATATGTTGACATCATAAATGTAAACCATTCAACTGGCTTCAGTTTCAGATAGTTTTACCTAAACGGAGAGCTTGGTAACATTCCATACTTCCTTTTTTTCAGTTTCAGGTGTGTAAAATGGCATAGCTGCACATTTCGTCCAAGTTTGTGTAAATTTCTGCATGATGGGTTGTTATCCCCTGATTCAAATTGGCAAAGAAGCATCTGGCTCAACCACGATTGTCTTCCGAATCCAAAGTGAAAAATTATTAATGCATCCAAAAGACAGGAGCTGCATTTACACTGCAAATGTGAGAAAACTTTGTCGATTTTCTGCTAATGTCGGAAAAACGTTGTTTTTGCAATTGGGGCGTTTCCATTAAATAAGAAACGCAACTAAGATCAAGCAGCCATGATCCTCCAGCTACTTCCTGTCGTCGCCTTCTTTGTGGTTTGTGCCAATGGCAACATATAGTGGTTAATCACGTGATTTGTGTGACGGGAAATAAGTCAAACCATTGCAGTTTTGTGGAATAAGCTAGTTATGCTACAGCCAACAGAAACCAACCTCATTTTAGTGCCGAAACTTATTGAAATACGAGTTTGTTTGAAATTGACGTGTTTCCATTGAGTGAATTTATTTTCAAAATGTCAAATTGTGCAATTAGAGAGTCAGGGTAGCCAAACAATCATCCATCCAGCCAAGAGAGAGGAGGAATGAAAATATAGAGCTTCCTCTGACCCAAAGTAAGGCATCTCTTATCAGATGCCTTACTTTGGCATCTGATAAGAGATGCCTTACTTTGTCAGATGCCAAAGTAAGGCATCCCCTAACACATTTCTACATTCTCCGTCAAACATTTTTCGCACCACAGAAATCACACAGATGTAAACCAGTCTGTGCTTCAGATGTGGGACAGAGGAAGGTTCGTCCCTACCTTGGATTTGGTTCCGACGAACCAAATCCGACGAAAAACACATTCAGGAATCATTTACTCAACATTATGTCAGGACTTCTAGAACAATCTTCTTCAATAGATCCTGAAATGTGTTTATTTTGGGATTTTACACACATTGGAAGACAATTCAAAGAAACCAAACAGAACTTTGTTTTTTTTTTTTGCGTTTACAGAAAGAGCAATGTCATTACATGGAGCTGCTACACCATTGTTCCTATTTCCAGATGTATCTGGAAGATGAATAGTTGTGTTACACATAGTCACCACTGGCAAGCAGATTTAGATCTGCACAGTTTTGTTGTTAGCATTAATATCACACAACTACATGAAAACACGTGATTTTAAGTGTGTTTGGAGACATGTTGTGTTCATGCGTTACTCGCTTAAAAGCTCAAAATGACCTATTGCCAACAAAACCAAAGGGGACAAGTCAGATATTGCCCTGATTGGTGAAAGCTCATATTAGCTGCAAAAACAAAACAAAAACACTGTACTGAAGATGTCCAAAATCTACAACCTTTATTTGGGGGACAAGAATAGTATTTATTGGTAAAAAAATGTTAAGAAGTATTTGTTTTTGTTAAAATCACTGGTGACCAATCTGTTGGCAGCCCTAATAATCTCTTTGGCATGTTGGGGCCACCAAGTCTCCATATCAATGATAGGATGTGATACCAGCAAAAGGAAAAAAAATTAATTCTGTCCTACTATTACAAAATAAGACAAATATTGAGGTTCTTGGCAACAAGCGCTCAAGATCAGTCCAGTGTAAAACAAAGGATAGACAACAGAAACCCGTGCACAGTGGAGGATCTGTGGTGATGTGGGCTTGTTTCTCTTCTGAACTTTCGTTGAAATTTCAAAACATTTTAAATGAAAATATGGTCTACTTAGCCGTAAAACTGAAATATATGTTATTTGATCTTTCAGCAAAATTAAAGTAATACAAAAATAAGATATGGTAACAAAAACTTCAGCCAACAGAATATAAACCTTGGCACCAGAGTTTTTGTGAAAAACATTTATTTCAAAAAGTGAGATCTTTCTTCTAGTACTGAGTAAATGTCACCAAATCAAAAGTTTTTTGTTTCTTTTAGATATCAGTGTGAGATTATGCTCAAGATATATTTATTTTAAGATTTTTTTTTACACATCTTTTCCAGTGGTTCCAATAAATGTAGCCTGTATATTAAATGTTAAATTCTGGTCAAAGCATGCAACCGAGGTCAAATTTAGCCAAGTTGAGGTCATGTTTTTAGATAGGAGCTTCAGGACAATTAGAGCTGCAATTAACAATTATTTTAGTAATTGATTAATCAATTAATCGAATAAAACAAATGTCCAATTCTGCAGACTTTAACATTGCCAATTTATCCATTTAACAGTTGGATTGCTTAATAGGAGTTTCTTTGACAGAACTTGAATCAGGTGAAGCTATAACGATGCCACCTGAGGAGTTCTGTTTAGAACGTATTTACATACATATTTACATACAAAGAAGGGTATTTTTTAATCTTAAATTTAAAATGTTACGTTTTTGCATAGTTTTGACTCAATTACTGCTGTGTGGATGTTGTTCAATCAGCATTCTCTTGAGTCTGTTTATTCCAGTTAATGACCGATGGATTACTAAAGTAGTGGACGATTATTTCGATAATCGATTAATCACGATTCATCTGATTAATCATAGTTAATGAGATTCATCGTTTCAGTCCTAAAGATGATTATATACTACTTCTTCCAAGCAAATTGGTCTCAACTTTATTGTAGAAAAGGATCCTGGTAAAGAGTAGACGGGAAATTAGAATATCCTTCATCGACAGAAACTGAATCCCGTCTGATTGTGGGACTATATGAACCGTAGTGCATGGTGAAAATAACCGTACAGACACATGAACAGGCAGGTACCCAACATTTATTTACCATTATCAACTTTACAATAAAACCAGTAACATCTGTCAACATTAGCAAAATAAAGAACAGAAATCAATCCAACGTATTTACAGAGACAAAGCAGATTCAGGCTCACACACGACAGATAAACAACTCTGCATCATATCAAACCGCAACAGTGAACATAGCAAGCTTAAGTGTTCTTTTTTTTTTTTTCTTCTTCTTCTTTCATAGTACGGTAAAAATCAAAACTGTCTATTTTCTTTTCTTTTTAACAAACGAGACATAGCTTCTCTGAATCTTTAAGATGGTTCTCTATAATACACCACAAAATACTTCAAATTTGGGTTAAAATATAGGAATGTAAAAAGTTGACGAGTCTCTTTAATTTTCTGATTTCACATTTTTTTGTTGTTTTTTTTTTTTCTTTTTGTTTTTTTTTTCTTTTCTTCTATTTAACAGTCATTTCAAGTGGTGGTGGTGTCCTAGTATCGTATTTAGCTTCATTCCTTCAGCTTGGGAGGCATCTTCAGCTGTGGTTGATTTGAGGAAAAGACGCCTCGGCTCCATCTTTCTCCATCCGTCCGTCTGTCCTTCATTCACCCAATCGTGGCTCCGCTTTGCGTTCCGGCCCGGTTAAATCCAGTTCTCCGCACGGCGACCGACCCGCTGCCTAAAAAAAACAGAAACAACCCAGTCCAACGTCCAGATGTTGAGCTGTAACCAGGGAGGTGATCTAGTGAATCTAGTCTGTCGTCTTGTTATCATGACGAAAAGTGGCACGTCGAAGGAGTCTTTCACATACATGTGTATATATTTACATATACATATATCCATATACATATGTGTACATATACACATATATATAAATATATATATATATATACTCTTAAATTTTTCTTTCTCTCTCTTGGAAAAACAGTTCACCCAGTTCATCGTGAGCTCAACGTACAATCACTCTTTCTTTTCAGAGGGGGCGGGGGTCGAGTTGCTCTCCTCCGTGGGTTTGGCGGCTTCGGGGGCCGGAGCGGCCGCCTCCTTGGCCTCCTCCTTGGGTGCCTCCTCCTTGGCCGCCCCCTCCTCCGCCTTCGGAGCCTCGGCCGCGGCGGGAGCCTCCTCCTTCGCCTCCTCCTTCTTCTCCTCTGCGGGAGCAGCGGCGGCGGCGGTGGCTCCGTTTTCAGCCGGCTTCTCCTCAGAGGCGGCGGCCGGAGCAGCGGCGGCGGCGGCGGCCTCCTCCTTCACAGCCTCGCTCTTCTTGCTCTTCTTCAGGTTCAGCTTGATGTTGAAGGACTTCTTCAGGGAGAACTTCTTCTTCTTCTTCTTGGGGGTCTCCTTGGCGGCGGCCTCGCCTTGAGGCTTGGCGGCCTCCCCGTCCGCGGCGGGCGCCGGTTCGATGGCGTCGCCTTCTGCCCCGGCTTCAGGCTCCTTGGCCGCCTCAGCCGAACCGTTGGTGGCGGCGGCGTCCCCGTCAGGTTTAGTGGAGACATCACCGTTGGTTTTCACGTGTCCATTCTCCTAACGATCACAAAATGACAAAGGGGGGAATCAGAAAATGTTTTTGTTTTTTTTTCCCCCAAGTGATATCTCTTCAATTTGAAAGAAAACAAACAATAAAAAAAACAGCTCTTTGTCATGTTTTTTTTTTTTTTTTTTTGGCTTTCATTAATAAACCACCATGCCTGACTGCGAGGCGACGCCTTGCAGTACTCTAATCTGACGATAGGCGGCGGCAGCGCGTCACAAACCAGACCGTCGACTGAACCAGACAGACAGACAGTGGCTCAACAAAGACAAGGCTGCGTCTCCTCGGAGAAATTATGAAAACACATGTACCGCTTTTATGCTCATTTGTTTTTCCAGAAAAAAATTATTTCATCATATATAAAATCAAATCAACAACAATAATAATAATAAAAAAAATACAAGAACCAAACCAACCTGCTTATTCATTTAAGCAGGTGAACCTGCCTAATTAACATTCATAATAAAGTCATAACTACAGTAAAGTGTTAAAGGGCACACCGAATGTGACTCATAGGTTGAATATATCAAGGAAAGTCCCATTCAAATAAATAGACGGCTCGGTTTTTACCAGGGAGGAGCAGCAGACCGTCTACGTGCATTAAGGCTCCCCCGCCCCCTCCCCTTTAAGCCTGACTGTATCCAACACGTTAATGGAGGCAGGGGTCGCATTTGACTGCATTTACAAAGAAACCGAACAGCCAACTCGACGCTATTGCTAGCATAAAAGCAACACATTTTACGGTAATTTGGTAGTTTTTTGGGGGGTGAAGGTGCCAGACAGCAAAAAGCTCCCCGCCCCCAACCTGTCCTGCCCAAAAAAACCGACAGAACTTCGACCCAAAAAAAAAAAAAAAAAAGAAGAACAAACAGGTGATTTTATGAGAGAAATTCAACTTCTATCCACGCGCAGAGATGTTCCCCGTTGGGGAAGGAAAAGGTAAAAGAATAGCAGTAAGCTGTGAGTGGCTACCTGTCCGTTGGTTTTGACAGCTGCAGCATCAGCAGCGTTCGCCTCCGCGGCCGTGGACGTCTGGGATCCCATTGTCTTCGATGAGTTCGGCTGTCTTCTACAGCAAATTAAAAAGAAAAACTAAAAAAAGTCGACTTAATATTAATCCAGTCCCAGGACGAGTTATGTATCCAGCGGTTAGTTGATGAAAAGTGTTGGTTGGTTGTTTTTTTTTCTTTCTTTCTTCTCCTAATATCAGCGACGTCCCTTCCGTCGTTGAAGTGAGCTATCTTATCACCCCGGTGGAGAGAGACCCTCTAAATTCACCGCTCGCCGAACGCGTCGGTTCAACATACAACAGGCACCACGCCCCGCCCATGGCGAGGCTTAACGTCAGCCCAGCCAATCGCTGTTCTAGTAAGGAGGGACGTCAAGAGAGCCTGACCAATCAGTGAAGACTACTTTTATTTTTCCCCACCCCTCTACAGGACCCCCAGCAATGAAATCAATTAGTTTTTTTGATTATTACTATTGCTCAAGTAATAATAATAATAATAATAATAATAATAATAATAATAATAATAATAATAAATGTAATAAAAATAACATGATGAAAAATTGTCATAATTTTAGTTTCCTTACATTTTAGATAGCAGCTGTTTGATTTTCTTACAGGAATCTGACTTTTTTTCCTGTATTTTAAATTATTTGTTGTCTTTTATGTATTTTTCTTCACCTTCCTTCAGTTATTCTGTAAAACACTGAATCACTCTTTATGAGATTGGTGGTACACAAATAAGCTACCCTTGCCTTCTTTGGCTTTTATGATTCACTTTCTTTTTCCTTGATCATCATTATTGTTTAGAATATGTTAATGCATATATCAAAGCTTTCCTCGCCAGCAGTATAATAAACACAGTATACAGAAAAAGAATCGCGTGTGTGCACAGTGAGCAAGAAAATCTAAAAATAACCAATTTACTGTCAGTGGAGGCAAATTCAGCACTTTTTATAAGGGAGTAGTCTAAACTTAAATTTTTGGTTGAGGTTGTATCGCTGGTTAACGGAGAGAGCTTCTGCTCAAAGGTCATTAGCTGCTATAAGCTTGTGCGCAATAAATAACTTCAGTTGGTCACGTGGGCTAAGGCTAACAGGACTAGCACTTCTATAATTGTCAGCATCTCCACTCTTAAAAGTGCCTTGAATACAGAAATTGCTTTAAATTGCTGTCATATTTGCCTTATAAAGTAATTTTCATTTATCGCTTACAGTAGAAACAGAGGTTGGAGGTGTTGCGGCACCGATGATCGTCCTGTGTGAAACACGCACTTAAAAATGCAAATGTTACGTTTTTTTTCAAACAAAATAATTGTCTAATTTTGAAGAAAGTGAAACGGTAAAATTCAAAGGTAGCTTAGGTCAACACTATTTCTTTGTTTTTCACATCTCCTTCCATAGTTATTCTGACTGGAATCGTTTGACACATTCAGCGTTCCACACAGGAATATAATTGGTGGTGCACCACCTTCAAACCTCCATTTCTCCTATAAACAATCTTCAGTGATTAACTGCCCAATGCTCATTTGAAAATGACTTAAAGGATCACAAAGTGACTTTGTAATGGAGTACTATAACATTTTTTAAGATGGAGATATTTGAGAAGGAAACAGTAAACTTAGCAGCTATTAGCTTCAGCCTCCAGCACCAACATGTCAAGCTGAGAAAACCATGAACAATTCCTTTAAACACACATTTTCTTTTTCCTTGCACTGTGGTAAGTTTCTTTCTGACTTTTTTTCTTTTTTAAAGGTATTACATAATACACAGCACTTTAACTGTTTCACTTTTCATTAACCCATAAGCAAGAAAATGTTTTTGTCTCTTTTGGTTTTGGTATCACTGTATGTGCTGGCATCTTTGATTTCACTTTGACTCAGCAGATCGTGAGGATTTCAGTAAATTCTCTCACGTAGTGTTTCCGGAAGCTGAATCACTTACAGTCAGAGTCAACGACAGCCGAGCGACGGCTCACAACACCTAGTCAGGCTGACCATGAGCAAAGAGCGAGATGGCATGGCATGGAGATCATCGACTTTAAGTGAACAAAATCCACCATGAGACCAGAGGGCGAAACATCTGACATACGACACGGATTGTAGTTGTGCGTTCAGGTGAAAGGTTCAACTGGAAGAGAGGGATTTTCTCTCCAGACACAAGTTGAACCTGTCTCCACCAGGACGAGATGAACTACAAGACTGACCTCCGTTTGTCTAACAGTACAGTGGATAGATTGTCCACTGTTGCCACATGCTCATTCAGGACATGCTACATGCTACATGCCACAAGTCAACGAGTTAATGCAATTTGCTGGGTTGCTTTAGGCCTGCGGTGTCCAAAGATTTTGCCATGAGGACCAAAATTGTTAAGTTGGAAGCACATAAGGCCACATTTATAAAACAAACTTTTTGTACCCTTTAAAATTGTTTCTGTTCAATAATAAATTAAAATATATATATATATATTTCTAATCAACAAAATAGTACTATTTTTATGTATATAAAAAAATTCTGTAAATTCATATTAGGGTAACACTAAAAATAATTAAAATATAAGAATAAGCAGAAATAATGCACAAACAAAAATCATAAAAATATTAGTATTCTTGTAATATTATGAATTTATTCTCATATTATTAGGACTTTTTATGTTCTGTCATCATTTAGACTTTATTGATGTAAGACTTTATTCTCCAAATATTATTACCTTATTCTCATTATTGCAACTTTATTCTTGTAATATTATGATTTAATTCTCATTACAATTTTTTTATTATTTTTACAACTAATTCTCATATTATTTGGACTTTATTCTCTTAATATTATGACTTTATTCTTGTAATTTTATTATATTTTAGTACGGCCCCAATACTCCATCAGGCCACAGTTTCAAATTTTTTTGCAATTAACTATTTTCCTATTTGGGCTGCAAGAGTTGCTTTTGAGTAAAAACAGGTCAATAATTGTTGCTTCCAAAATTAAGATGAAATTCCCTAATAAACAAAAATCTATTTGTTATCTAAGATATTTATCTGTTAAAAAAAAAAGAAGAAAATTTGCTCTAATAGAGGAAAAAGTGAACATCTCTGTAAATGCTAGAACAAGAAATGAGGCCGAGGAGCCGCCCAAAATCCTGCAGAGGGCCACAAATGGCCCCTGGCTGCACTTTGGACACCCCTGTCTTAAACTCTTTAACCTAATTTGAAAACTGAACTTAACGCACTGTTTGATCAAATTTGAATGCATGTATGATTGGATTTAAATGACTTTTTTTTTCTTCTTCTTTAGATTACCTGTTGTGAATTGAAATCTAAATGAAGGGTTGAACTGAACAGAGTCTAACCTCTTGTCCGTTGTTGTGTCCGGACTCTGGGTATGGGAACACATCCGAGGTCCGACGGAGGCTCAGGCTGCGCGTTGGGGCCGAGAGCGTGTCACGCTGTCTCCCCGTGTCTCCATGACTGGACGTGTTGTTTGTCTCCCGCTTGTCAACAACATACCAGCAGCAAAATATGTCAATGTGATGATCACGCACATTCCATCTGATCATTCCCATCCAAACATGTCGTTCAACGCGTCCCGCCGAGGCTCCAAAGCCCCCTTCGTTCACACTGCAGAAGAAGACCTCAGTGTTTCAGTGCCACAAATTGATCTTCACTGCAACCAATCAGCCTAATTGATTTTGCGAGACCGTGGAGGAGTAATGTGCCGTTTCAGCAGCAGGTCCCAACGCTCGGCTTCCAGGTGGTCACCTACGCTTGATGCGACGCAGATTACAGACAAAGGTGCCATTCTTTAGCGCAATTATGAAAAAAAGAATTTGAAAGAAAAGCAAATTGGGGTTGTAGTGTGGTTAGGTCAGAAATGCAAGGCAGGGCAAGTCACACTTTTAGCACTGCTGTATGTACAAGATTATTGCAAACGTTCATGTGACCATAGCTGACTTCTGCAATCAGAAAAATCTTTTCTGTGTAAGTTTTTATTTTTCTGGTACTTTTGTTAATGTGCACAAACCAGTGTGGACATGCATATCCAAAACATTACAAAGTAAAAAAAAAAGAAAAAAAGAAGCTATTCTGAAGTTGATTTGTTGTAGAAATGTTACATTTTCCAAATCTGCTCTATGATGGCATACGCAAACACACACATAAAGTCACAAACCAAAATGTAGATTCTGTAGGTAGTTTGGAATTTGAGCGCACCAGACTCCCCCGTCATTCTTACCTCTGAAAAATAGAAAAAGGATTACAGGTCTTATTGCAACACTGGTTAATTTGGTCACACCTGGTCACATGACACTGGAATCAACCTAACGTAACCCATAGCCCCAGGATTTCTCTGAGTAACATCATCATCGAGATCATCAGGCTATAAATGGACAGATTTCTCGGTTGGGTTCAGTTTCTGACTTCCAGTTTCTGGTGATTAAGTGGCAGATGACAGGACTCTGAGGGGAAGTTGTCGTCCACGTCAGCTTTTGGTGCATTCTGTCATTTCAGCCCACAAAATTCAACTACTATATGAAAGGTGAGCATTTGTGTTTGACCTCTTTTACTCTGCTAGCCTTAGATAAAAGCCATTGGACCAGACTGCCTTCAACTGCAGGCTAACCTGTAAACGGAAGCGTAATTTATAAACCTCAGTGTTAATGCAGATGACATACAGGGCAAAAAAGAACCAGCCATATCAGGCCTATTGTGACTCTGGGGGAGCTCAAGAGACCTGTAGCTCAGGTGGAAGACATGTTTGACAGGCTAAATATTAGCCGAGAAGAAGCCAAAGACTGAAAGTAACCCTGCGGTTTTACTCAAATCATGCAGGGATCACAGCAAACGTGTGGGCAAGGTGCTCTGTTCAAATCAGATCAAAACTACCTTGGAAAAATATCAGTCCTATGTTCTACGCTTTGCTTCGTACAGAGGGTCCGGACCCTCGGCTGTTGAGAAACAAGTGTTGGCCCAAATAAAATCCAGCACAATTGGGCAAATCCCAGGCGTAACTCTGAAGGGAGGTAAGAATCGAGCGGAACTGCGCAGGCAAGACCAAAAACTGAATTTATATCCAAAAGAAAATCTGTGGAATAACATGAAAACCTGTGTCATCCCAATTACTCCCGTTACTTTGTGGTTTCCTGTTACATAAAGTCCTCAAAAGAATGCATAGAAGTTCATTTATTCAACATGACAAACTCCGAAAGAACTTGAGGGTTATGAGTCACTTTGGGAGCCACAGTCATGCGATGATACAGAAGACGAAAAAAGAAGAGTTGCTAAAGTCTGCTCCCAATCATTCGCATTAGCTAATGAGCGAATGTTGGGGTGCATGTGGGGGGACAGTGTTGTTTGCAGACCTGGCTGCATGCAGGGTGCTTCAGACATGGTCTTCCTCTAATCTCGCCTCCTTCTCTGATTCCTTGTGGTTTACCCTCACCTCATTGCAGTCACATGGCGGAGACCGTCTTTGCTCAGTCAAAAATCACGCTGTATCTATCGAGCTGGCCGTGTAAATGTCATAATAATGTGTCTTCTGTGCGCTCAGGAATGCCAGGCACGCAGGGCCCTCCCGTCTCCTCAAGCCATCTTCTGCTGTGAATGGGCTTCTTCACAACGCCTGAGGTAACCCAGGCCTGCGGAGGGGGTTATGGAGCAGCTGGAGAGACGCCATCAGGGTTAACTTCTTCTTCTTTTTTTTTTTTTTTTTTACACTTGGATCAAGTGCTCCTTTCTTCTTTTTCCCTGAAACTTTGAGCCTCTGTGTGATGCTAATGATGACGGTGCGGAGGACAGTGACGGGGCGCTGGCTCGTCGTCTTCTCTTCTCATGTCATCACACTTGACACTTTTCTTCAGTGTAATGTGCGTCTGTGTGCTTAAGGGAAGCATTGTCATAGGACCAGTAAGTGTAAGGGTGGGGGAGGAGGGAGCTGGAGGGGGTGAAAGGCACAAAGAAGAAGTCCTTCATATATAGTCACACATCATTCAGAGGCACAAACATGGACAAAGCTTAAGGGCGTCAGCTGTGGCAGAGTTCATATAGATGCGGGAAAGGAAGGGTGCACTGCAAAAAAAACAACAAAATATATATATTTTTGGTCTAGATTCTAGTGCAAACATCTCAGTACACTTGAAATGAGACAAAACTAAATTACAAGTAAACTTTTAGCAAGGTGTAGGAGCTCGTTTCGTGACTTAAAACAATGTCCTACATCTGGCTGAAAAGTTACTTGCAAGTTAGTTTTGTCTTATTCCAAGTGTACTGAGATGTTTGCACTAGAATCTACTTGGTAAAGCGTTTGTGTTTTTGCAGTGGAGTGAGAGAGGAGGGAGGGGGTCGACTGTTTAAAAGAGACACAGCCCTTGAGACAGAAAGGAATAGACGATGGAGTCGGAGAGGTGGAGGAAGTTTCAGGATGGCATGTGAATAATAGTGATAGGTGTGGCAGGGGAGAGTGATAAGAGGTCATCAAATAATCATTAAGCACTTCTCCCTGCCACATAGCAGCACAGTTGCACAACTCCAGGGGGTAAAGGTTCTCTAATTCATATAGTAAAGCTAATAAAAGAAGTTACAAATGGGTCAGGATGAGAAGCAAAGAGTTCTGAGTCAGAGGTTTAGATCTGTGAATGCAGCCCCCGATTATTTGAGTTTCAAACCGATCTTACCTTAATCGACTGCTGCTCTGGAGGTTTTGTACCTTTTTTGATGACCAATGACTTAACAGTCAGTTTCAATAATCTACTCATAATCTGGTGTAAGAAGGGCCTTATTTCATTACGTGCTACTTCCTTTTCATATGCATGAGCAAATCATTTCAAACCAGTCTAGTAAAATTGTTGCGCAGGAGTGTTTTTTATTTTTTTCCATTTCTGATCAGTGTTGTCATCAACCATGGGGATAAATAATCATAAAAATACTCACAAAATCTCGTGTACTTTCAGTGTTAGTTTCTGAAACGGGGGACATGTGCAGCCGCCCAGGGGAGTATCTTGTGGCGTGGAAGGAGGGCTTGTCTCCCCCGCCACCAGTCCTGACGTTTGATAAACTGTTTTCCTGTAACAGTGATCTATTTCTCCACCATTAACACATTAGAGCAGTGAGTACATGAGTTTGGTTGCGAGGTGGAGCTCCAAAGAAGAATATTCATCATGGCTAAGGTAAAGCTAAGCATTAAAACAACAACAGCTTGTGCTTTCTTTGACACCTCGTTCCATTTCTTGGCATTCATTTGAACATTTTATGTGCATTTAGGAAAAGTTCAGGGGACACACTCATGATGACGTGAGAGAATTTGCATGAACTCATGAAACAGCTCCGTTGCTGCTCCGTAGTTTACAGCAGAGTCCACCGTGCTTCATATCAGTTGTGAAAAATGAAAGTGGGAAAAGAGCCTTTAAAGGTCACAATGGAAACACTGACCTTGTGTAAGTTTGTACCAACAGTTGGGAGACTTTTATACAGGATTATTTAAGATCATTTTCTACAATCCACATGGTTTATTGTAAAAGAAAAAAAAAGGGTTGATAGCAGGGATCAGAAGCACAATCAGAAGTCTTTTGACAATAGAATTCACAAAATCTCTGAGATTTGAGAATGTATAGGACTTTATGTCCAAATAATTCCTTAAATGTGCCTGCTCACCAAGGAAATAAACTTGCATGCTGTGTAGTTACACAGGTATCAGATAAATGGTTTGTTGATGGAATGGGAAAACATCAACTGATGGATCAAAATGGATGTGCAAATTAGTGAAATGGCAAACTGACCCCAAACCATAAACCTCAGCTAAAGTGAAGTTAATCCCAGCTGAGGTTCATACGTTTGTTTCAAACCTTATAGAACGAAAAAGAACACCAGGGTATTGCTTTGTTCACTTGATGGTCTTTGACATATGAAGTCAAGCAGGTAGAAATCTGTCCAACCAGGAAAGATTAAACCAGAACAGAAACAGAAAAAGGGGATTCCTGATGCCATCAGTAATGCACCTTGTTTTTCTCGTGGACATTCAGACACACTCAGGCCTTTCAGGGGAAATCACCTAACTTGCCACTGCCTTTTTTTTATTTTTTTTTTATTGCTCTGGTGTGCTGAAGTCAGAAAGGTAGTTTCCAGTCAGCTAGCAGTGAAGTGATGCATCAAAAGGTAGAGAAACTGAAACCATGACGTTACATTCACACAGGCAAGCATTCACCACAACTAAAACTCATTTACCTGCCAATTCCTTAGGTCTCTTGTTTTGTATTCAGGTGCATAAAATAATTTGTAATTAAGACTGAAAAGTGACAATAACATTTCCATTAAATGTTAGAGTAAAGTAGGCAGCTTGAGTTTACAATGTAAGACTATTTGATTCCTAATAAAAGATAGAGACTCATTTCACAAAACAGCTCATGTCAAAAATTGGTTCTCCAAGCTGCCTGTTGCTGTTCGTTTGATCAGCAGTCAAACTGGCCAGATTTTCATAATTGAAGTCCGCTTGGAGTGAAACTGAACTTAAAAGATGCAATGAAGGGCGTAGCGATGGCGCAGGACGACCCATTTCCTTGACGTGGACGTCACAGGTTCGAGTCCTGGCCTGTTAACTTTACAACTCTCTCACAACCCACGTTCCTGTCTGACCACTATCAAATAAAGGCCCATGGAGTCAAAAAAGCCTTTAAAACCCCCCAAGAACTACAAAATAAGAGGCAATAATGAATGCGGGGAATAAAATTTGTTGGGAACATCACACGTTCTAAAGGGCAGGAAACATCACTGGCCTTCTTGGATTTTAAAGCTTTACATAGACTGAAGAGTCAAACCATTGGGGAATGGTTCTGTTTCACGATAGCCTGTCGAATGCATACCAACGGAGAGTCAAATGACAGACTTGACCGTGGCCATCTTGGATGTGTTTCCATCTTAAATCTCCCAGCCAATACTGATCACTTCACGGCAGGCTGAAGGCTCCCCCATACTTCTGTGAGTCCTACGCATTGTCTGAATGGACGCTAGCAATTTTCATGAGCTAGTTGGGGGCCTACCCCTGTTTCGTTTCCACCAGGGAAGCAATCGGGAATCTTTCAATGCTCACTCTTACGACTGGTTGGGCCAGCTCTCAAGCTTATCAGCTTGGTGTTTTCTTAAAAAACAGTTTGGTGTGAACACCGTCTGGGCAACACATGTACGTGTACACGGTCGTAAAAATGTATCTCTGCGCAGACTTGTTGAGTACATGTGGACCTAATCAAAGGGAAGTAGGCCTCAGTGTGCGGAGGCCTTGACCGTTCCTAAATCCAGTCATTTGTCTCTACTAAAGTTGGCGGATCAGAGCCGGAACAGCATCCAGAAGACAAATCCGTCTTGGCTTGAAGCGTTTTGTGAACCATTGTCTGCTTTCTCCTAGTCACATCTACAGAAACATTTCTGCCTCTGGGTATCCTCCAGATTCTCTCTGACCTTTGCCCTGACCCACTAACACCCTTTGATCGGGTGATCTCCAGGTTCCCAACGCCTTCAGTCCTGTAGTAGCTGATACATCCCCCCCCCCACATCAGCTACTTCTCTTCAGCTATGCTTGATACCAACCCCACCCCCATTTCCCGTTTCACCACTACTACACTTTTTGTCTTACCACAGTCAATGAAGCTTTATGTGGCGTTGAATGTCGAGCCGTGGTTGAGCTCCGTCTGCCAAAGCCTCCATTGTTTTCAGCTTTTTCTGCCTATGGATGAGCATCACAAGTCGGGCTGGAGGGGCGAAAGAACTGGGTGGGTATAGCGACAGTGAAGGAAGGAGAAGAAGAGGCAGAAGCAGAATTAGCTTTCCATAAAAGACTTCCTTTTGCAAGCATCGCTTTCCAAAATTGTCCATTTTTAGAACAAATAATTTACACAGACAGCTTTTCTGGATTGTTGTCATCTATTTCTAATCAACAGCCAGCCTTTATTTCAGAAAGAATCCCAAATTGCTTGCTTGCGCCGATTTGCGGACAATAGATAGCATATGGCTCACCATTTGAGCTGACAGATGTCAAAGCTGAGCAAATAGAGAGGAGTGGAAAAAAAGAAAATAAAAATCATGAGTAGTTTTGAGCTTTCTCTGTGACCGGGTGTCGGAGGGGTCAGATGTAGGGGAGTGGGGGGAGGAGGGGGCTGGGGGCAAACAACAAAGAAGTAAGGAAACATGGGAGGTGGAGTGTGGTGCTGCGATAAATGTAAGTAGGTCACATTCACATGTCGCTTAGTGTAAAGCAGAAGGGGTAGTGTTTGGGGCTTTCCGCTTACAATCCAAATATTGCTCCACATGGCACAGCAAATTTTTTTATTTATTTTCTTTACTTTCTCTTTCTGTACACTCACGCTTTCTGATCAGCGGTTAGCTCTCAGGGGATTTCCTGATAGTACCGCACACATTAATCACAGTGTAAACATCACAAAAAAGTACAACAGAACAAGTGAAACTTCCCAGTTTTTTATTTTATTTTATTTTGAAACAAAAGCCTTTATTTCGAAATGAAACTTTCGCAGGGGAGGAAATTCAGAGGATTTTGTATTAAATGAAATGGTATTCCGGCATTTATATGGAAATTATTTATTTTTTCCTTTGGAAAAGCGTCTTGAGTGTCCTAAAAAGCGCTATATAAATTTGATGTGTTATTATTATTAAAAGTAAAAATGCCATTTGGGTTGCAATTTAGATTTAATCAAAATCAACTAAAACATTCAAACTGTCTTTGCCTGACATCATTTCTACACACACACATGCACACACACTCCTGGCACATGCAGCACTGGAAATGGTGTCAGCCAGTATAAATCCTTTTTGACATATGAGCACGGTGTTGACCTTATTACCATGACAACAGTTTCTACCAGATAATAACTGTGGCACTGCTGACACAACAAAGTAGACTTTTATTGTGTGATGTGATGCTCAGAAGTGAATCTCTCATGTTTTTTTTAACCTACCTTTGCCTGCTTTTCTACTCCTGTGCCTGCCTCTTGTGGTTAGCCTCTTTTCTTTTCCTTCTGTATCCGTCTGCATGCTTGTGTGTGTTGGGAAATGTGTAATGCTTTTGTCGAACTAAGGTATGGAGGAAAAAAACAACAAAAAAAAACAAAAAAAGGATCCTGGAGCTGGAAGGAAAAGCATCATTTCAGCAGCTTTCAAAACAAGATTGATATGAAGGTAGGTCAGGTCTATCTCTGGGCTTGTGAGCTCTCACTTCTGCAGCGTGAGTGTGTGTGTGTGTGTGTGTGTGTGTGTGTGTGTGTGTGTGTGTTTCAAATCTGTGTACACCCACGCGAGAGTCTTAAAATAAATGCTTCTTCTTTCATACATGTGAGCGCATTCAGTGGAGCTGAACAACATATCCACCCCCTCCATTTTTTCCCCCTCTTCTGCCTGCTCCCCTCTGCCTCACATTTCCGCGCCAGTCCTGCAGGAGACAGAGCGAACATCAGAATCAAAACCTCAGGGAAACGAGAGAGTGGTCAGCTGAGGCATCCGGTTCTTTTGGATGCCATTTTCACTCGTTTTGGAACAACAATGACGCATCTTCCATCCGTTGTCTGAGCTGGTTTATCTGTGTGTTCATCGCAAATGTAATGTAATGAAATTAGCGCTAATGTGCGCTAATGTAAAAGAAAAAAAGAAAAATAAAGAAACAATTTTGCAATTGCGATGTTTCCGTTAGATAAAAAAAAAAAAAAAAAAAAAGGCAACTAAAATTGTACATGAATAAATTTGTTCCTGAGAGAAGTCATTAAAAAACACGCCATGTCATCATAATCTGACCGTTTCCTGTCTTCTTCACGGTCTCCGGCAGTAGTAACATTTGGCTGTCCATCACGTAAAGCAGGGGTGTCAAACACAGTTTCATTTTGGGCCATATAAAAAATCTGAATGCTCTTAAAGGGCCGGTTGAGCCAGAATGTATTGACAAAACTTATTCGGTTCCACCTCATGAAAAAAAAAAAAAGAAGAGAAGTTGTTCATGTTGTCCACTCTGCCATCTAACACTTTCACAGTTTTGGTTGTTTCTTACCCGGATACTTCAAGTACAAAATGTAAAACATCTGTGATGGGATGTTTCATACTGATCATGCTCATACTCAACATGGGGAACGATTTAAAGTACTTGGCTATAGTCTACTCATAGTCTGGTGTAAGGAAAAGACGAGTTGAATACCCAATACCCCCTTCTAGGGGTCTTCTAGGAAGACATCCTCTAGGAAGACCCCTAGAAGTGATTTGTTCAGGAGTCCTAATCTCTCATATTTCATAAATGTCCACAGAACAGAATTGGTGCTCAGAACCAAAATAAATGAAAATAAGATCGTACTTGAGCAATATTATATACAATTAAATTAGATTATCTGAGATTTCAGTATTTATTTTTTACTTTTTACCTCCGTAATTCATAAAATACAATAAAAGATAGGCATGCTATATAATGGGTTTAACTGGTTGCATGCAAAAAAAAAAAGGAAGTTTGTTTACCCTTAAAAAATGCAACTAAGAATGGATGATATAGGTACATTAAAAGGCAAAGGATGAATTAAAAAACATTAAGATCCTTTGAAGCAATTCCACCAAAATATGACCCTATCAGATGACTACAGACTACAGACCTTGTTGACAGCATAGCACCCACACTGCTTATGGTGTCTGGTTGTACATGTGGCAATTCTTTAAATCTCTATTGTAAATCAGTAACTGCACCAGATGGGATCGTTCCTTAAGAGAGACCAACTTCTTGCCTCGTCTGTTTTTCAAAGCTGAATTTTATAACCAGAATCACAGAATCTTCCTATGTAGTCACATACAATAAGCAGCAAATAACTTACTGTCATTTTATTTCAATAAAAATATATAAAATCACATTAAACTGTATTTCAGTTGTTTGAAAAAGACTTTGTTTTTTTTACAAGAAGGATTTCAACAAACACTTGAGAACATCATCCATTATGACACCCAAGCACCAAGGAGTTGTTAAGCTAAGAAGTCAATCTAACTCCTTGCTCAGCAGTAATGTCCGTCCACCAGTCTGTGTGCAGTCTCCATGGTAACCAGCTCTTGTGGGGGAAGGTTTACCGAAGGCATTGGGTGAATCTGTTGGACAGAAAGATGTGAAGCTGCTAGCTATGCGCTTGTCCGTCCACCTGGACTGAAACACGTCACAAACAAAAACATCTGGGCATCTGTAAGTGCTGAGGTTAGTAATCCATCTTTTGGTCAAAGAGACCAAATTAGCTACAGAAGGCAGTGATGGAGTGGTTCAGCTCGGTTGCCCGCTCTAGCTGCTCCATAAAACCACACACCATACATCATCAGAAGCCATGTTTGTGCTTAGAAGAACCCTGCGTTGTGGCGCGAGACACTTTCGAGCGCCTCTCGAATAGTTACGCGGCAAATGAACGACATGGTAAATGAAGGACTTAAAGACTTGGGTGATGCTATTTCCTGTTCATCAGCCCCTTCTGGGGAAGCCACTAACATTTGCATTTACCTCGCCTCATTTGGCGACGGCAATTTGAGGGAATTCATTCAGAACTTTTCAAACACTCCGCTTGTGGACACTTTGAACTCTCAAGTGAGCGAGGGAGGTAGGGATGGAGGGAGGGAGGGAGTTGTAGGTAGTGAAGGATGGATGGATGGATGTGTGGTGAGTCAGAGGGGAGATTCAGGCCGAGAGAAGAGAGGGAGAAGTGCTGATGAATGGGCTGATGGCACACTGACCCACTAATGCTGCAGCTGTACTGCCAGTGGCTCTGACGGGCCTGCTGAAACACACACACACACACGCGCACACGCACACACACCCCCTTTCACACTGACACATGCAAATTAATACATCCCCCTTTTACTCACCGGACTTACGTCTACCTTACGCTACACAGAGAGACGTTTTACAGGCAAGAGTTACTTACACATTGCATGATTTTCGTTCTTAGTCAGTCGGGGAGCCTGGAAACCACGCTTTGTCACACTTCTTTATTCTAATTTCCTGCATGTTGGTAAAGGTCGTTGCAGTGGAGGAAGCGACATAATGCCAGTGCATAAATACCAGGTTTCACAACCTTTGCTCCCACTTGCTTTCTAAATTAGGTGTTGTGTACATGTCGGGACGAGAAAGCTCGAGCATCAGAAGAAAAACCTGATGTGGTCCAGAAGAATCATCAAAAATGTTATTTCTAAAATGACGATAATGTGACTTTTTAAAAAAAATGTATTTATTTTGTTTTTACACATTTAAAAATCAGACATTTTAAAGCTCAACAACTAAGGTTTGAGAGTAAAAATAAGTGATGCTCTACATTAAAAATTGTATTCTAATCTTTCATTGTAATTTCAAGGCTCTAAATGAGAATGTTTTATGCACTTGTGTAACAAAATGCTTAAAAAGCTAAAATAAAACAAACAAAACTAAACTCAATACTCTGATTAAAAATGGAAATGAGTTGATCTCCCACAGTTGTAAGCTGATTTACTTTTAATTGTAAGCCTGTAAGAAGAGAAAATGAATAATTCAAATGTTCATAATAAAATAATAAGAAGTAGACCTAAACACATAGCACTGATACTTAGATTGCCATTCAACATCAAACCTTAGCCAAGTTTTGTGACCTAGGATGACATTAAAAGTTAGAAATCCAAGGAAAACACGCCTACAGTTCTGCAGTGAGTGTGTTCACGGTGCCCCATGTAATAAGCCTGCATGGACCCAACAGTCTAATCTCTGTTTTGTTCTGTTTTTAATCAGTAGTTGACATTTTCTTGTACCAAATGGGAAAGACTTAAAATCCAAGATGGCTGTCTTGCACAGAAAACTTAGGCCTAGTCCAAATGCAGCCGAATATTTGGGAAAACAAAAACATTTTTTTGAAAGCGTAAATCATTTTGGCCTTTCATCCACACAAACACTCTGTTCAATATCACGAAAAATGATCATCAAGTGGAGGTTTGAGAAAACGACCCTCCCTAGAGAAGTCTTACTGAAACGACAGACAAGATGGTGCTGCCTTCCATCTGAACAACTTCAAAATCTATGACCAGCCATCTATATAAAGGATGTCTATCGATGTCTAAATATGGTTGAGATGTGGTGACAGTGCTTCCAGTGGGCATATTTGATTTTTATGTGCAGGGGAATGGTTTGTTTAGAGATTTATCTTACAACCTATGCCCTGTTCTTAACATCAATATGAATGTTATCTTTAAACAACACCCTGCCTCCATGATCAGAATTGGCGATAGTCAGATTTTTACAACATAGCGTATGACAACACCTGTTTACCTAAAACTGATTGCAGAGCAACGGTGAATTTAACTTTTCTTTCTGCTGCTCTTATACTTTCCCCACCCAGGCATGTTTTTTCCAGGTATTGTAGTTTCCCCTCACAGTTCCAAAACATGCATATTTGATGAGCTGTTCGCTCTAAATTGGGCTATGGTGTAGGTGTGTGTGTGTGTGTGTGTGTGTGTGTGTGGTGTCCATCCTGTGTGTCTCTTGGTTAACCTTGTAATGGACGAGGTTAGTTCTCCAGGGTGCACCTTTCTTCTGGCGATAGGTGAGCAGGTATAAGCAGGTGAAGAAAATGAACGGATGGATGTACAACGTTAATTTTATTATCTGTTAATGAAAGAAATTGGTATGACTTAACTCAGTCACGATGGGATTTTCTGATCAGTACTTGGACACTTTGTATTTTGTAAAAATCTTTCTCCTTTACATGGATGGATGGTTAGAAAATAAACAGATAAATATAGAGAATATTAAAGAATATAGAAAAACAGTATCCCTGGGGTGAGGGAAAGTCTACAGCATTAAAGATGCAGTTTGTAACTTTTACAAAAAGATGTTTGTGTTTTTTTTTTTCATATTTATTAAAACTGTCACCACACCAGTATGAGACAGATAAAAAATCCAGCTCTTTCACCTCCTTCCAGCGCCACCACTACTATCTGCAAAAATGCAGCGCTCCCGATCAGAAACAACCAATCAGAGCCAGGAGGATGGTCTTAGGGCTGTCAATCATCTCCTGTTCGCTGCTCAGTGTGCTAATGGTGGAAGAACAAGTTACCGTTACGGGAAAACCGTCTGTGGTGGCTATGCTAGCTAGCATTAGCATTGGTGGCAGGCTATGCTATGGTGAACTTGCTGTAGCTTAGCAAAGAGCAAGTGGGAGGGTGTTAGCAGGAGAGTAATTGACAGCACTAAGACCCTCCTCCTGGCTCTGATTGGTTGTTTCTGATTGAGTGGTGCATTTCTGCAGTCAGCACTGGGAGAAGGCAGAAGAAATCTTTTTTTTTTCACAGATTTTCTTATATTATCCTGTCAAAACATAAACAAGTTACATACTGCAGCTTTAACATGAGATTTAGCTGAGCCAATAGTGGATCCTTCCCAAGATGTCCAATAATGTCTTACTGCTGACACCAGTGTTGCTACGATCCTCCTCCCAGGACAATACGTCCAGTTAGATACAAATCAGATTTCGTCTAAAGAATGAAGCACCAAGATGGCTGAATGAGCTCTCAATAAATGACTTACTTTTGCCCCAACAACCCACACTGGCTACTAAAACTCAACACGGGTTACTTTTTTTGTACCAATTCATTTTGGCTTCTGGCTGGTTTAGGCACAGAATCAGTTTTGTTAGTCTTAAAAAGTTCAAAACACTTTGACATTATTCACTGTCTTTCCAAACAGTCTTCTGTGTGTTGAAGTGAAGAAGCCAAGCGACGCTGACAAAGCGCCAATGTGTGCAACCCGTCTGAGAGTTGGTGACAGGTCATTCTGAAGAAGACCACTGAGTCCAAGTGGCTTTACACTGGGACAGTAGAGACACCAGTGGGATGCCACCCCCTCCACCCCCACGAAAAATAGGCCAGGCAGAGTGTTGAGCACTCTGTCAATGCAGGGTCTTTGTATATTTATGGTTGTTAGAGGCAACATTTCATCATTGCATTTGGTGTATATGAAAAGAAAAGTATCAGTTCACTCTTGGCCCTTTTCCTGGAGTGCAACATTTTCAAATCAGAAACCCTTTTTGCTGCTAAATTATTGAATAAATAGACATATGAGCACAAAAACAAAGATATGTATTGTTTTTAATCTGTTATTTAGGTTATTCAACTATCCCACTGATGTAAAGTGCCATTATGCCTATTCAGCTTTCAACTGTTTTAGGAATCTCTGACCGTTCATTGACTGTAGACACTGACATTAGCTTTGGGGATGTCTGTGGTGCTGCTACATGTTTAGCGCAGAGATGCTACCTTTGGCTGTAACTTTGGTGACAGGCTAGCTACTTTTAGCACAACTAGTACACAACAACGGTCTACTCCAGCGTACCATCAAGACCATCGTCTTGTAAACAAAAAAAAGTAATCCCCAGTTGGCCAAGAAAAACGACTTTGTCGTCCATCGTTGTTGTGCGTCGCATTTACTGGCGTACCAGAAACACACAAACGTGAAAGTTCCGACCAGAACCTATGTCTGCAAAAACTTTAATGTAATAAATGTTACATATGTATGTAAAAAAAAAAAAAAAAAGATGTTAGAGTTAAAACGGCTTTTATTTAGTTTGTGAAAAAATTTTTTTTCAATCATTTAGTTGTTTGTTTTCTCTTCATTAATCAATCAAGTTTATTTATATGGAAAATTTCAGCAAGCAGGCCATTCAAACTGCTTTACATAATGAAAACATAAAATTATCACAAACACATCACACAGTCAACAGTTGAAAACCAGTGGCAGTCGTTACATTTTACTAACTGCCATCAATCCGTCAATACACATCATACATGTTGGTCAATGTTCAATGTATTATACTTTTTAGTCAGACAAGCAGGTCAAACCTGATGATTGATCTTTTGAAAAGACAGATTCTAATTTGGGAAACCGTTACGTATGAAAGCAAAAAAATTTGGATTCCCAATTTTCCCCGGAACATGGCTAAAATCTCGTTGGAACCAATATCGAGTGTCGTGTCGTCTCATCAGTCATTCTTACAGAACCGTTTATCGCAGAGTCCGCATAACAGAAACTTCAAAACACTAAAGGGTCGGCAAATACAGAAAAAGGTCAGCGGCTCTGACATAATGCACCAAAGCCTAAAAAGCTACAGTAGACGGGCAGCTTTTGGCAGCAGCGCGCACGCGCGCACACACACACACACACACACACACACACACACACACACACACACACACACACACACACACACACACNTCGCGCTCACACACACACACACACACACACACACACACACACACACACACACACACACACACACACACACACACACATCCAGGCTTTGCGCTCCCAGCACAGCCTCCAGGCTGGCACATGGAGCAGTGGGGGGAGGGAAGGCAGCATGCCCAAGGATGAGACTGAAAACACAGAGCGATCAAAGGATGGTAAGATGGCTGCACGACTCTGCTGCCTGCCTGCCTGCCTGCCTGCCGCGTTCCTGATGCAATCACTACCGTACACGGAAAAGCAACACTTCCGTCATAAATCATGGATTTCAGTTTTTATTTTATGAAAACTCCATTACAAAAAAATAAATAAAAATAAATTACAGTAGGGGAATTCACTGGAAAAGCTCTCGGTGATGATTACTATTATTACTGAAATCCTGTTTGAAACACTCCAAGAAGCGTTACGTTACACGGCGTTGCACTTTAACCCCGCTCTAAATGATACAGTACACGGAGCCGATAACACGGTTCAAGAAGAAATGCGTTAGTAATCAGGAAAAGACACAGAGCATGAGAAGGAGGGGTGCTGTGTGGAGAAGTGTTGACCTAATTCTGCTCAAATGGCTGCCCGCGTCCAATTGTTGGTGCCATAAACTGTGATGCCTGAGACTCGGGTTGAAACGGCCTTGTAGAGTAAACACAGTCCAGTGTGCAATTTGCCCAGGTGTACAAATATAATATACTGTTCAGGATCTATATATGTTTTCTTTCTTTTTTTTTTAACTGGTGCTGTTTAATATGCGTGGCTCTGCTTGGTGGGGGAGGAGAAGCAGCCCTGCATCGTGGAATAAAGGGAAAAAAACCTGGATTCATGGGAGGAAAGCTTTACATTAAAGGAAGCAGTAAAAAAAGCCCTTTAGATGCTGAAAAGCATATTAATAACAAGCAGAAAAAGGACACTAATGGGACATTTTTAATATAGACAAAAAAAAGTTTACGTTACCGTGGAGATGTGTTTTTTCCTTTCACAAAGACGTCGTTATAGTTTGGTGTAGTTTCGCTGTGACATGTTAGCTTTAGTGGATTTTTAGAGTGTGTTTGCTAGTTTTCATTAGTTATTATTAGTGCAATTTTCTCTGGTTTTAGTTTAAGTTGTAGTTTTGGCTTTTTCACGCTTTTAGTTTTTAGGTGCAGAATTAAAAAAAAGTCAAAGTATTGCATTGTGAATATGCGTAATGAATACGCAGCAGGAGATACAATTTTCCAAAAATGCATTAAATTATTATTGAACAATAACTGACTCTGGCATTTAAACCAATGGTGTTTAAACTGGTTTTGCGGACCAGTTTAAACTCCACCAGGAGGATTATGGAGTGAAGTGATTTGCTGATAGATGACGTAAACTGCTTTTATGAGAAAAAAATCAAATCAAATCAAAGTCACGTCAGTTTGACCATGAAAACAAAGGACATACTATAATTTCAATATGTTTGTCAGCTTTATAAATGCACAACATAGTTCCAGTTAGTTATAGTTTTTCCCCCGTTAATTACCGTTTTTATTTATTTCCGTCAATGAAAATGTTGAGTCAATTTCGGTGGTTATTCCGGTAGTTTTAGTCAACCAGGGTGGCCTTGCACAAAGAGGAACTTTGGTATACATCTGTCTGCACGTCTCTTCGTCTTCCTCTGTCTCCTGCTACTCGCTGTCATAGTTGACAGAATCCTACGTGGCACCAATTACCACGGTCTCACCCTGCCAGGTTGAGCAGAGCGAAGCCAGAGCAAGTCAAACGACAGGAGAGGAGCTCTTTAAGCTCCACTGGGGGGTCGGAGCCTCTGACTTTGACTGGAACAGGTCTCCGACCTCAGAACCTGTCTCTTTTTGTGTTTTCGGACATTCCTGACGTGTACTTTTTATTTTATTTTAAATGGCCTAGACAGTCTGTCGACATTTTGGATTTTAGATTTTATGGAAGTATTGAAGATCGTTGGAAAAAGATCCCCACCTTTCTCATACATTTGCTTAAAACTCATTAAATAAATAAATCTCAAAAACCTATATAATTAATACTTACAGTAGGTAATGCACATAAAATAATGATAACACCGTATGAAGTACTTCTAATGCCAAATGTCACATCAGGACCAGCTGGTATAGAATACTGTATAACAGAACAACAAAGCTTTTGTTCGAACAAGAGGTCTCACTTTGACTTCAGCTGTAGGTGTGCATTTTTTCTTTTTTTTAAAGATATATTTCTTTCTTCATTCGGTAAAGTTACTCACAGTGAGTAGAATATCCAGAAGTTTTATTCAAGTAAGGCTAGCTCTACTTCTTAAAAATATTACTCAAGTAAAAGTAAAAAAATATTACTTTTTTTTTCTTCTTCAAAAAAAAGCTACTCAAGTAAATGCAACTATTATCACCCACTGCAGACTTTGATAGTGACTTTTTAAATGTCATTTATAATACCTCCTGTTACCAAAGGTTGCTTCCGGTCTATAAATATAATAATTGTGAGTGAACTACATCTAATAAGAAAAAAAAAAGTATAACGTGATCTTAAACATGATGTATGTGCTGGTAAAATTTTGTAAACTTTCAAGTTAAAATCAGATATTGGACAGATTTTTTGTTGTTGTTTCAGAGTTAACATGGCGAGCCTCTTAATGAGAAAGGACTACCTTCCTATCTGTTGACTCAGCTGACGGTCGGCAAAGCCTGGTGAAAACTCAACACCAGCTTGACCTGAAGTAACCTCTAGAATGAGGTGAGACTCAAACTCCATCTTGTGACAGAAACTGCTCTCTGTTCTACTTTGGAAAACAGCTCAGTCAGATTAAAGTGAGAACATTTACCAATAGGAATTTTCAAGGGATTTTGTTTCCCCTGCTGATTCTCAGCTGGATTTAGACCTAGACTTTGACTGGGACATTCTAATATACAAACATGCTTTTATGTGAACCATTCTTGGATGAACCCCCCGCCTGCATCTCCAAACATGATCCCCACACCGCGATTCATCTGCTACCACCACTTATGTGCTGATGATTGTCATGAAGTGCGTATGTTATATTTAACAGTTACAATGTTTCTGATGGAAACCTGTTGGACTGAATGACTTGACCTGTTAAAAATAAACCGGGGTTGAATACAAATGCACTAAAAATCGGATCAAATATATTGGCGTTTCCCGTTGTAAAGTGATGAAATGCTAAAATCGTTCACAGTGCTGTACCTGATAAAGTGTTGCTAATAAAAAGTTGTTGGGTGATTTCAGCATTGGTCAATGTTTTACCTAGATTCCATGAAAGCAACAATAAAAGTGATTTATTGCTAATAGAGGGCAGAAGGTAAAGGTTCGAGTATCTTTATGTGGGCCTCTCTGTCTCGATTATTTTGGTTATTGATTAATCTGTCAATTTGATAATTAACCCAATAAAAAATAGGCACCTTCTGCAGAGTTTTCATTTAAGTCTATTCTATGCAGTATTAGAAATTCATCAAAAGACGCAAATAAAAATTTTATTGCCCAAAATGTATTAACGCGCCATTTTATGAGTCTGTATAGTCCAGTTAATGATTAACCGGTTACTAAATTAGTTGGTGAGTATTTTAATAATCGATTAATCAGGTTAATTGTTTCAACCCTAGTCTTGATTTTAAAAATATCTGAGTGAGATTTGCAGATGTCATATTAAGTTATGCAAAATATCAGTACGCAGCAGCTGCTCCTCATTGGTCAAGTTCATCGTCGCTGTCAGGCCAAAACCATCAGCTGGTTCTGAAAACCTCAAAGCATCCAAGTCAGAATCAAACGTCAGGTTCTCATCTGCCGCCTGCGATCGACAGACGGCTGATCATTTGATTAGAGTTTTCAAATCTGCAGTCAAACTCTGGAATGAGCGGAATTCGTCTCCAGACGTCACCGACTTTGCCCCTCTTCCCGTCGCCGTCCCCGCTTTTGCTCAGCCATCGTAAAGCGCTGTTGTGACGGCTCATTGACCGCCTGGGAGTTTTACACAGAGAGCCGGGATTTACGGGAAAAACACACAAGAGCCACTCAGTTTTTACTTCTCCTTTCGCAGTAACCAGCGCAAACGCATTCCCCCTTCTCATTCACCACGGCACTTTGAGGGCCCACTCTTTCGCTTTCCGTTTCTTTATGATCTCATTCGACTCTCCCGGAGTTGTGTTGCTTTCCAGTCAGCTAAAAGTCCCCTGGCAGAGCTGAGTAGTAGTGAATGTGTCATCATTCACTGTACGAAGTGGAGAAACTTGCCTGCTTACACGCAAGCACTTTACAGCTGTAGCAGAGTCAAATTTCACTGAATCAATACAACTTGTTTATTAGCTGGGTGCTACTCAGGCCTCTGTGACCGTCCAGGGGAATTTATGTTGGGAAGTGGAGAGGTTTGGGAGACGGGGGGGAAGACTGCCAAGTGTGGTTTCATTTCAGACTTTGCCATCAGCTCTTGACGTGCCGCTACATGGCTTTACATGAACCGACCGGTCTGAATTCATGCGAACAAATGCCCTTTCCTCGCCTTGTGGGGGGGTGAGTGGGAAACAGCAGCAGATATTGCCAACAGCTAGATAAGCTAATTGACTCCCTGACTGTCTAAATGAAAAGCCAATTGAGATGCAGCACCGCGTCTGAGAAGCGACTCTCATCAACAATGAGGAGAATTTTAATGGTTTGCTTCTCTCTCACTCTCTGTCTCTTTTATTTTTTCCCCTCGAGTCGGGGACTGCAAGGTAAACAGCTCACCAGGACAATTTGCCTCCCAGCATAGATTCAGCCCCATTATCGCAGCGCACACACAGAGCGGCTGCTGTGCAACAACATTCCTGGAATCGCGGCCCGGGTTTTACGGAAAAAGACGACCACGGTTGCGAGGCGAGAGGATGCAAGAAATGAACCCAAGCAAGGGATGCGCATGATCCCCCCCCAACCCCCCACGAAATACGATGAATCCAGAGGCGTCCAAAGTTTTTGTCACGTGGGCCAAAATTGTCCAGTCCCAAGTAGACGCGGGCCGAGAAAGTAAAAATTAAACTGAAATCAAGCAAATAAAATAGTCAGATTTTTTTATTTATATTGTTTTTTGTGATGTTCTTCGTAGCTCCAGAACTAAAAGAGGATGTTGCAGGTTTACGCTATATAAATAAAGACAGTTGTCCCTGGTTTGGATTTGGGTCGTTTTCTTTCAAAACACTTGGTATATATAACCAAATTTGATATAGAAGCTGATTTGGTCTTTGAATAAACGTGGTTCTACTTATTAGAAAAGTATGGTTACTTGGTCTGGAGGAACCAAATTTAATAAAATGAATTTGGCTATTTATTTAATTATGTAAATAATATCTTTATTGCTCTTATAACCAGTTCATGAACTGCAGCTCTTGGGGGGGAAGAACAAGTTCCATGTTCAGATGAGACTGCCGAGGCTCCTTGACTCAGCTGTAGATGTCATGCCAAGCCAGTAGTTGGTGCTGTGATTTTAGCTTCCACCTCATTGCAAGCAGTAACCCATCTCCGCCCACCATGAACCAAATGATCATGTAACACATATGTTCCTTATCAGAAACTGTGCTAATCGGAACATGTTACGTAGCACAGCGTAGCACCATGCTATCTGCCGTTGTTTTTGTTATCTGCCACACGTTCTGCACATGTGCACTTTCATACTTGCAGAGTACTTCACAGCACCATGGGATGTGTTACAGAAAAGTTTCACTCTGAGACCTGGTTTCAAAACGTTCCGGTGTGAGAGGACGCCGGTCGGTCACTGGTGTCGTGTAAACGAGAGGCTAGGTCACAAAAAAAAGCAGAGGAGCTATGTAGAAACGGGGGCTAAGAAGATGTCCGTGATATTACACTAACTGTTAAGGGATCATCAGAGATCATCCGTCCATTGTCTTTACCCTTTTCTCCTGGCCTGTGTTCGGTGGTCATTGGGTGAGAGGCGGGGTACATGAGTCTCTGGCCAACACAGAGACAGACAGACCACACACACCAAAGGGCAATTCAGAGAAACCAGCTAAACCTAGCAATCATGTTTTTAGACTGTGGGCTGAAGCCAGAGACCAGGAGAGAAGCAAACTATGGTGAAAGACTGCCAGGCTGGGATTTGAACCAAGAACCTTTTGGATGTGAGGCAACAGCACTAGCAACTGCCTCATCGTGCAGCTAATCAAAGTTAAATTTTCTGCTCTATTCTAACAAGATATTGCTGGTTTTGACTACGGCAATGATCGACGAGTTCCATGATAACATCCCATGCATGGACACTTTCACAGACAAGCTATTAGCACTCTGAATACAGACCAGACAGCCAATTAGGGCCACATCGTTAAGCCCATGTAGAAAAATGAGAGTAGGAACTTGCAAAAAAACAAACAAAAAAAACACACTCAAGAACTGTTAGAGATGGCAAATAAAGAAAAAGAAAATAGACTTTCAATGCTGGGAAAGCGGAGAGAGAAGGACAAGATGAGGTGTGCTACACCCTGGGCCAGACGTTAGAAAGGGTTTATGAGGGCAGTAGCCCAGGGCTCCAATTTTTAGGGGATGGGGGCAAAGATTTTTCTTTCTTTTTCTTTTTTTTATTGAATGCATGTTTTGCAAACTATGTACTTTGTATAAAACTCATAGGACCAAATAATGAGTTGTACTGTTTTAGGATTTTTGTTAATATAAACAATATGGTAAATCCAGTCAGTCACATTGATTATATTTCCCCACTTTTAATTTTCCATATTCGACCCATCCTGTTGCAGTGTAATTGGTCAAAATTGACGTTTTGTAGCTTGTTTGGATCTCCGTCGCTGTGCGTTCCCCCTAAGGAACACATCTTGTTGGGTCGGCCAACAAAACTCAGCTACAAAAGCAACGAAAAAAGTAACTGTCATGGGTCTTTTTTATGGTAATCTGTGCAATACAAAAAGGAACAGGTGGCAGAGTGACGGACAAGGTGTAGGAGATTTGTAAGCACTGTGGGAATAGTGCGACTTGCTGACTGCACGAGAAGTCCAGAATCTGAAAATTACTGATGTTTTTGTGGATAAAAATCCAGATATCCAATTTACCACTTCAATCTTAGATGATTCCTGTCATTTTTGTCTGACTATATAACCATGGGAAACTTCTTAGGTTTGTGCGTGTGTGTGTGTGCGGAGGTTTCCGCTAATTTCTGACTTTACAATTTCAGAGGATATCTTAGTTCTAACATAGCCAATTTATGCCTTTAATTATGCAAAATTTTTATTTTTTTCTTATAAATTTCAGGAGCCAGAGAGTGCCCCTGTTTTTTTGTGTAACTGTGTGAAATTAATCTAAAAATTTGAGGTTTCTACTCTTCCTTGGCCACACAACGTCTTTTATCTACCATGCCCTTGTACTCGGTCGCAGGTAGGTGCCCTTATATATTTATATATAAATCTTTTTATAACTGAATGATGAATGAATGCTAGAGCTCCATTTGCTGTGCAGTGTGTTGTGAAATGTCAGCCTCATTACCGCAGGCTCCCTTCAAGCGTGAGGTTCGGGGTGTTTGTGAGCATATGACCATTTCGACAAACACATGATCCATGCATAAGAGGCTACGAGTGGATTCAAGTGTCTCTCTTTGCACCCTGCAGAGAGGGCTTTACTGCTGCCAGCTCAGCTGTATTCAGGCCAGAACAACATCCTCGTCGCTTTTATTAGGACCTTATCATATTTCTGATAGTCGGGGATTCTATCGCTCCTTTACCTTTCGGAGAAGAGCGAGACAAAATCCCGAGAATCACACAATCAAGCGGACGAGGACATGGGGGCTAATTGGAGTCAGTGAGGTTTTCAGCCTTTAGAAATTCACAGAATTTGAGCATGGAGTTGTATATCAGCATCTGCCTCTCGGTCAAATCAATCTGCCTGGGAGATTAAAAAGCTTAAATGTGTGAAAAATCAGAGCAAGATCAGAAACTCACGAGTAAAACCAGAATTAAACGTTTGACCTGGTCCGACACCAATATCTGAGAATCTTTTGGACTCCTTCCACAATCAAACTTTAATCGATTTTACAAGCATTTTATGCGGCAGACCGACACAGAACTGAGAAGAAGGTGGAAAAGTGCACTTTGATTTTTGATAATGTTATTAAATTTAAATCTATTTGTGTTCAGCCACCTGTATTCTGGAATCCTTAAATACAACCAAGTGCAGCCAAATCTACCAATTGGGTTTACTTGTATATAATTCAACCTCATTACGTAATACTGGGTAATGAACTCCAAGGAAACCTCCAGTTAGGTCGGGGATAAAACTGCAGAAATGTTCAAAGCACGGTAATGAACAATACCCCAAGATACACCTCAACACGACACAAACCACCGCTCAACCTGGTAACCAATATAGAAAAGAGGTATGAAGACATGGCCATATAGCAAAATTGAAAAGGAAGCCGGGCAATGCACAGAGAAGCAACTAATAGCTCTGACAACTTAGTTGGGGGAATCTGTTGACTCGAAAGCTGTTAGTCTCAATGGAAGAGTAGGAAGAAGAAAGTTACTTTTTTGTCTCCAACACACTTTGAAACTACGCCATCTCTTAGGTTTTCTCATACGACTTTATTTTCATAATGTGATTTTATTTAGGCAGTTTTATGAGTTTGTTCTCATGATTTTATTCTTTATTTTTGTAAGTATGACCCTAGTTGCTCCATCCTATGTGTATTAGCTGCACCTCTTTTTTAAAACGATGACATCGTAGTTCCATCTTTCTCTGTCCCACTTTTACAGATAAACATGGCCGGCATTCTGTGTTTTTTGTGTCGTTCCCTGGCGGTGTTACAGTGCCACCGATTGGCCTGGCTGACCTACTACAGTGCTTTCCAGTCGTGTGGATGCACATTTTTTAATTAATCGATGTGTGTCATTGTATACATTATTTCTGAGAAGAAGTTGATTGGCCTTTGAAGCTGACAGGAGATCTTTAAGATTCAAAATCTTTGCAGAACCTTTCACCCTTTTTCCCCCAGTTTCAACTCTCTTCCCCTCTGCCTCATATCTTCCTCCCCGTCCTTGTTCCGTTCTGCGTATTGACTCGTTGTGGAGCCCGTCTTGTTTACCGAGAGGGTAAACAGTGAAATGAATGTGCGGGTCACTGTCAGGGTCACTTTCTCTGCATCCTTGCTCCTCCCATGGTCCACTTCCCTCCGGTCCTGTGGCTCTGTCACCCTCACCCTGGCCCATTTCCCCATGTCCAACTTTTTGATTACATGCTGGTAATGAGAGGTCTAGACATGCTTGATCAGGATTACGGCCTGGCCAGGCAGGGAGAGCGAGGTCAGACAGGGAGAGGGAGCTTTAGCTTGGACACTTACACCCCCGTGGGCTTGGGAAGGTCACCAGGAAGCAAGGGCGGAGGTTTTAGAGGAATGTGATGCAAAATGCGGAGGATGTAGAGGGGATATTAACAAACGTAGCCATCATAAAACAATCCCACATCGCTTGTGCAAGCGGTTTTTAAAGGAATTTGGATCTCGTTCTCGTACGTCAGAGTGGTAATTTGTTTAAATGCAAGTCACCAGATTTGTTAAACAACGCAATAAGGCAAGGGAAATGTACTTGTGTAGCACATTTTGTGTGCAAGACGATTCGAAGCGCTTTCACCGACAAACCAAGAAGAGGCAGAAATGAGACAAGATGAAACTAATGAAATACCAGGGAGAAAAATGACTGACTAAATTAGATAAGAAAAAAAAGAAGAAAATGTCATATGTGTTGATTTTTGATGATGGCGCGCGACAAAATGTACTGTTTTTTTACTGCTTTCATCAGTAGCAAACATCTTCTTGTGAGGCTTAAGACATCTGAAAAAAATTATTGAGCAAAAGCAACAAAAACGATTTCTCTGAGCAGTATATTTTAACATTTTAAATCATGACGAAAGCCAGCCATCTGCTTTTCGTTTGTACCCTTTGAAGAGAACACTTTGACATTTCAACCCCTCCGTCTCTCTGTTTGTTGACCCTTCCCTGCGAGCGCGTTTGTCGCTCAGGATCACAGGTGTTGTTGTAGGTGGCTCTGCTTTCATTTGGAATCCCGACGCAGAGATTGACAACGAACATAAATCGCACGCCCGACGCCTCCAGATGGATCTTATTCGCGGCGATTTACCAAACATCCAAGCCAGGGCGTGTGATCCCGACTGCGGGAACGTCCGGGGCCGCGGCGAAAATATGCGGACGGACTGAGAAAACAGCATCTAGCAAAAAAAAATAAAGAAAATAAAGCAAAAAGGATTATTGGGAATGCAAACCCACATCACCTTGTGTTTGCTGCCTCTGTTCTGGATGGACGTCGTATCCTCTGAGGCGTCTTAAAAAAATACCAGGCTCCGACCGCTGACATGTTGACATTGCTGCCTTTGAGTGGGATTTGGGAGCCACAGTAGTTACAGAGTACGGGCCACTGTTTACCTAAAGGAATGCGTGACGCACGTATTCTTAACAGTGTCACACACACTGAAATACCATTAAAAAAAACCCACAAGAAAACCAAATACATTTACAATGTGAAAGTAAATCACTTTTTCCATGTTTTATTGAACAGAATTGCAATTTTTAATTAGTTTTTCACTTTTTGTTTTCAGGTAAGTCACCCATATAGTATAAAAACACGTTTTTTCCCCCCATGCCATTTTCTGTATTTTATTGTTGCAACATGGATTTCCCATGAATGTCACTGCAGCAAGAAACATGTGGGTGTTGAAAGTGAGAAATGTATCAAAATGACTGACAGACTGGGAGAACAAAACCCGTAGCAGGTTTAGGGTTTACAATGAATCCACTCCAGACAAAAGCTGGCAAAAAAAAAAAAAAAGAAGCTCCCATTGTTTCATACATAACATTCATACTCCTTAGGCACTCTGCCAGCACTTTGAAAATCTATCACATTACATGATAATTTGATCAATTTTGATAGAGCTGCATGCACACTCTGATAGTTGTGGATCATATCTTGAATCAGGTGAATTTTGGATGAATATTATACTATTGGTAATACTTTATTTGAAGGGGTGTGCATAAGACTGACAGTGCAGTCATAAACATGTCATAACACCTGCTATGAACATGAAGGAGTCTGTGAATGTCTGACTGTTGTCATGAACTGTCAGTCAGCAAATAATGGCACTTTTAGTGCAAAGTTGACACTTTCAATGGACGTTTAAGGTAAGTTTTAGTACAACTTTGCATTAAAAGTTTACAGATAAACATGTCTATGATCTGTCATTATTTACTGACAGATCATAGACATTCACAAAGACGCCTTCATGTTCATGACAGCTGTTATGTCATGTTTATGTCAGTCTTACACCCCTTCAAATAAAGCTTTACTATACAAGGTGTGAACGTTTTAGTTTCATAAACACACGATGTAGCTCCAGTTACTTACAGTTTTGACCATTTTAATTGATTTCAGTCGCCAAAATGTTTCCTCAGTTTCGGTTTTGGCTAACTACCTCTCTTTAAAATGTAAAGAAAGCAAAGAGGAGAAATGCACAAATAAAGCCTTTTCACTTTTCACTGACTGTCCTGGACTTTAAAAGTTATCGCCTACTATAACTAGTTTGAGCTTTTGTCTGGCATGTGGTTGTTCTCTCTCTCGTTTTCGCGACGCGCTACTTTTGGACTCGGCACGTAATCCGGCTGGATTTCTGTATGTGCGTGTTTTTATCTATTTGTTTCCCTGTCAGTGGACTGAGCCCCAGATGCTTCCTGAAAAGCTTAAGATCTCATGAGACAGGAAGTAGAGAACTAAAGATCCATTTAGTTCAGTCGAGAGATTCTGGCCTCAGGTCCTTGCTTTCTGGTGGGATTATCATCTTAATGCTTTTGACATTCCAATTGAGATTTTTAATTTTCATTTTTATGATGTGACAATGATGCGTGCCTTAAAGCAAAACCTGGCAGACTACGCGTTCTCTTAATTCATTCAAGTAACAATCCTTCCCTCCATGTGTTTCGCTACACGTATGTTAGACCATTATGTCAGAACTGTTGCATGAGAAAAAAATAGCCATAAAATTTGTCATATCCCTGACAAATTTAGATTTTTTGAAGTCACCAATTACAGACAGCAACAAAACAGAAAATAACCAAATGAGTTGTCAAAAATTCATCCACACTGACTCAATGCTAGTTATTATCATCCATGTTCACACAGCAGACCAATGCTACCAAAATTAGTTGGTTCTTTTTTACCCATATCCGATTGTCACCACAGTCTCAACTGTCAAACTTCGATCTTTACATCCAAAAAACCACAAATTATTACTTCTGTAAACAGTGTGCTCACGTGCAACATCAATATTCTTCCTCTGTGCATGTGGGTCACTTTGTCTGAAGGGTTTGTGTCCCCAAAGTCTCATTGCAATCAAGTGTAATTAGTAGAATAAATGACCATGAAAAAAGAAATTCGATTTTAGCAAAAAATTGAAAATGAGAAACAAGACCTGCTGTGTGACCATGTTTTCTATGTAGGTCTAAGTTGGTTTGGATTTCACTTGAAACCTGCATCTTGTATTTACTCATGTCATCCATCCATCCATCCATCCATCCATCGTCTAAACCTTTGCAGGGTTTTTAGGGGGCTTCATTGGTCATTGGGTGTATGTTCTGGACAGATCACCAGTCCATCACATGGCAAAAAAGAGAGACATAGGACAAACAACCATACACACACTCACACCTAAGGGTGATATAGAGAGACCAATTTATCGAACAGTCATGTTTTTTGGACAGAGTGAGAACCTGCACATGAACAGGCAGAACATGTGCAACTCCATGCAGAAAGACCCAGAGGAACCCAGGACCTTCATGCAAGACAACAGTGCTACCAACTCTGCAACCTTTTACAGGTTACGCATTTGCTGACCTGATTCAGTTAAGAATGACAAAAAATGGCAGAATCATGGAGAACTCAGCAGGGCAAGTACTTTAGTACGCCACTGTTTAACACAGGGGTCCCCAACGTCGGTCCTCGAGGGCACGCATCCTGCATGTTTTAGTTCTCCCCTGGTCGTACCAACAACCTTTTCAGCATGTCAGTGTTCTTCTTAGGCCTCTAATGAGCCATCATT
>CAEFZX010013189.1:0-16786 GCA_903066825.1 Alfaro cultratus | reverse complement strand
GTCCAATGGCGTCACATTTCGAGGATCAGGTAAAGGTTTTAATTTAAAGTGGGAAATGGGTCAGTTATTCTAGCTTGACTGATCCCACTAACATGTATGTGGTCTGCAGTTCGGTGCATTTTGGTTCAGTTAACACTAAGATAAGGTGACCCACACACCTAGTATGATAGATCATCTGTAGAGCAGATGATTAAAAAGCTAATTAACCAAAGCTGTAATAGACTGAATGTTCTGTTTTTTGTGTGGGAAATGTTTGCGTGTTTTTTGGCATCCACTCCTGACACCCTTGAGCATAATCTCTGCTCTGTGGGTTAGTGGAGCTGTTGTCAGTTGGTTTCCAAGGCAACGAGTCTGTGCGCGTGTGGAGCAAAGTCGACTCAGAGAGCGAGAGAAAAGAATAAGAGTGGCTTTTGGTTGTTTTTCGGCTTTATTTTACCTTTCAATAAACAACTAAATCTGGACCAAATGGTTCATGAAGTGTGGTGGTATTCATAATCAGTCATCAAATAGGATTAAATATTTCACAAAGTATAGAAGCCAGAGTTTGCTAAATTATAACAAACTATGGTTCCTAATATGGCAATTATGTAAAATGTAATTATCCAATATAAAAGAGAAATTTGCTTAGTCCTTTTTTGCAGCTTGACAGAACTAACAGAAACCAAAATGTTTATATATTTATATCTATGGCGAATTCATATTGTACATGTTAAAACTTCTGCAGTTTTCTCAACTTTAATTTAAGCCGTATTAGAAATTGGATAAGAAATAAAGGTGCTACAACCATTTTTATGACACAATTGTGCTCATCCTGCATTGGAACACTGTGGTTTTGTGGACATGACTATGAATAGTAATGGCGCCTGTAGATGTGCGTCATTAGCTTTAGCGGCTAATAAGTGCTGTCCAGTCCAGTGATATATACTGATGATCCAGTATCAGGTATTTCAGTCTAAGCCAAAAAGCTGTCCCATACTAAAGTATGGGCAATATAAAGAATATTTTAAAAAATCTAAAACTGGATAAGTTTTGTTCAGAAAATAAACATTAACAGACCACATCAAGTCTTTTTCTTTGTATTTTAAATTGACTTATTACATGTCAATTTAACATTTCCAGTTTGTAAATAAGACACATCCAAAACATCAGTTTACTTAAATTACACTTTGTTTTTGAACAATTTCACAGTAGTTTAGAGGGCAGGCTTGTATAAATCTTACAAACAATGAAACAAAAATATAAACATGGTATTCAAATACACATTCACACACACACGCGTTGCAGCATTCTCACATTGACGATCCAAACCTCTAAACAACTCCCTACCAGACGTTACAATTTCTCAACACGACTGTCGACACAGAACCACATCTAGACGAGACGAAGGAGATGATGAGTATTAAAGGGTGCAATGAGGAGAGCTTCCAGAATTACTAGAGTGTTCCCAAAAATCCCAGACAAAGAAGAAAACAGCTTTCCAAAACGACCAGGCAGGGCTCCTAGCAAGCTGTGCTCTTAACCAGACCGGGTTAAAAACATTACATACATACAGGTAAAACTCAATAAGATTACCATACATTCACTATCAACCTAATTTGTTTCAGCAATTCAAATCAAAATGAGTTTCTAAACTCAAACTCATTTGTTAAATATGAAGTGGCATAATTCAAGCGTTGATATCTATTGATTTTGATATTTACAGTTAATGAAAAGCAGTAGCAACTTTGTTCTCTTTAGCTCAGGTTAGGGTGTTTCTGGCATTTTCTGTGGTTCAGAAGAAGCTTAGCACAAAAAATTAGATCGCTGTAATCTTAAATATGATAATGTGCTTAGTCACACAGTATATTCAAGGTTGTAGATATCACTGTTGATACCCTATTTTCTTTTAACAGAAGGTTTTCCTTCCACTCAACTTCCAATTATATACAAAACTTTGCGGCTGAAAAACTGTCAAGTAATTTGTCTTCTCTTTGATTGTGTTGGCCACATCATAACATTTCCATATCAAAACTCCTTTTGTTTTTAGCAATATTTAAACTTACTATTGTGAAACACAATTTGGGGTTTTCTTTATTTGTCAAAATCAGCTGAAATTAAAACAATTCAGTGGAGATAAGGAGTTTCATTTTTGAACTGAATCACTGAAATTCATTTTTCTAGTATTTAGCATATTTACATGCAACTTTACTATTAACTAGTAAACTAACTGGGCGACTGTGGCTGTGTGGTAGAGTAGTCGTCTTGCAATTGGAAGGTTGTAGGTTCGATTCCAGCTTCCTCCTGCCACATGTCGATGTGCCTCTGGGCAAGGCGCTTAACCTCAAATTGCCTACCGATCTGCGTATCGGTGTATAAGTGTGTGTGTGTGTTTGTGAGTGTGAATGGGTGAATGTGACTCTCGTGTAAAGCGCTTTGGGTGGTCAAAATGACTGGAAAAGCGCTATATAAGTTCAGTCCATTTACCATTTAAAACAGAAATCTTCAAGGTCATAGATCTACTCAAGTGTCAACAAATAAGAAAACCCTAACCCTTTTCTAAGTGAGAGAAACCATTTCTTGCACCCTTTAATAGTTTTAATGCTATGATAGAGCGTGATCCTCTCCCTCTTTACAGATGAACTGCACGCATCAGAAGGTTAACATACTAGCAGCTTAACTCTTACTTGGATTTTTAGAGATGTTGAACGAAGTAGACCGAGGTTGTATTATGGTGTAACTGGCTTCCAGTGTTTGAAGCACATGAGGTATACTTAATTCTGCTTAAAATGGTGGCAACCTGAACAACTCTACCAAAATAAACAGTCGAGCAACAAAGACACGATCAAATGAAATGAAGGAAAACCAGATTTTGATCATAATGTATAAAGTTAATGCACAGTTTTACATAACAATAGTTGTATTTAATTATTTTCATTAGAGTAACTACTCTGACTTTACACTGTTGTGAGTTTGAGTATAATGCTCAATTTCCTTCAAATTATTGGGCTTTTTTGTTTGTCCAAAGTTTACTTAGTCACAGTAGTAAAAACAGATACACCAACACCTATTGTAGTTAGTTGATCATCAGTAATTAGACACCTCAGAATAAAATGTTGGCACTATTAAATCAATGCAGAATATCACTGAAAGATAAATGATGTACAATTTAGCTTTAATCCAAACATTCATAAAGTAGGTTCCTAAAGATTTAAGAATATGCTTGATTTTTTTTCTCCTGCAACTGTGATAATTGTTACAGGTTTTATACCAAACTTTGGACACAGTGCCTTTTACTTAAATACTTTTTCTTGATAGGGACTTAAATCTTTTTTTTTCTGTGGGAAAAGATCCAGACATATTTGTCTAACAACCTTTAAGCCAAAGAAAAACAACAAGTCTGCCTCCTAATCTTTATTAACATTATTGTTATTTTCAGCATACTTAGCTGTAGCTTACAGATTGTTTGAGAATAAAACAATATGAATTCTGCTAACGGAGAGAAACATTTGTTGATAAATGTGCAGCCAGCTGCAAAATCATCGTCCTATGAGGTGGAATACTAACTGACTAAGAAATATTAGACATAATTGTAAAATAGATTTCATAACATCTCCCTTTTATTTAATTTTGGTTACCATCAAAATAAGATTCAACAAATCCAGTGCACCTCATGTTGCTCCAAACATGAACGGCATCTGATTTCTTTCGGTCAGAAGTGTCGAGTCAGAGTCAACCTTGTCCTGTTGCACAGCTCAACTGTAACCTCTATGAGTGACACAGACAATGGACTCACAAAGACATGCCCCGAGAGACATGACAGTCGGGTCATTAGCCCCGCCCACCCTCCCTATCCACGGCATACCATTGGACGAACCCTGACTTTGGGCATGGGAATGCTGCCCTCTCCTTCCTTCGCAGAGAAATAAAGAAGCAAAGGAGCGGTTAGGGAATAAAAGACTCAGCCATACTGTACAAACCCACTTGAAACCCGTGCGTTCCTGTCCGTACATTATTAATCAAGTAAGTGTGTGTTTCTTTTGCACTCACTCATGCTCCTCTTTTGTGTGAGTGTGTCATCCAGCGAGTTGGACCCAGAGCCGATGGAGGAGCTGTCCTGGCTGTCTGGAATAAAAGTGAAAACACTTTCCCCCAGCTCCGAGCGAGAGGGGGTCAGCGTGAGAGAACGCATCCTCTCCCGGCTCCTTGGCTTGATCAGCTTCTTCATCTTCAGAGTGATCCAGTTGCCACGCCTTTGTCGAGAGGTCACAGAGGTGAAATAAAGATAGCAACAGGAAACCATAAGTATGTGGTAGATCATAAGTTACGACATAACCTTTTCTTTACAGAATAAATATTGTTTTATACATCAGAACTCATGTGATCACATGACGTTGCTTTCTTACCTGCGTGGAGGTGAAGGATCAAAGAATTTGTACTGGTCCATTATTTTCTCCTCTAGTTTTTCCTTCTGTCTCCTCAACTCGTTTAGCTTGTCTCTGTAGATCGCACAAACAAAAAAGCAAAACAAAAAAACTGTGAACTTATAAACCAAACATCTTACAAGATTACTACCATTCTAGCCACTATTTACAAAATACGTGATTTCTTATTTAGGGGTGAGATGCAAATGTGACAAAATGTGAAAAATTCAAGGGGCACGGATACTTTTACAAGGCATTGCATCCAACATTCACTCCAAAGAAAAAACAAATGTTTCTTTTGTTGTACATGTATTGTCTTTGCTCTACATGGAACAGGTCCTTGCTCTCCATCGTCTGCTCCAGAAGTGTGCGGTTCTGCAGCATCAGGGTCTGGATCTGGTCCAACAGGTGACGGTTCTCCTCCTCCAAGTTGCCTTTCAGCTGGCTCAACAACTAATTCACACAAAAAGGGAAGACTGGCTTAAAACAAAACCGTTAAAGAGATTTATTCAAAAACATTCAATAAAAATACACTTGAAGTCTCATTACCTCACACTGGTTGGTGAGTTTAGTGGAGGTGATGTCCAGCTGCTGGTATTGCTCCTTGAGTTTGGAGAACTCGGCTTCTAGCTTGGTCTGCTCCAGCTTTGCACTATTCAGCTGGCTCTTTATGTTCTTATGGTCAACCTGCAGACTCTCGTTGTCCTTCATCAGCTGGCGATAGGCTGTGTTCAGCCTGGAAAGACAGCACAGACTCTTTGGTGGAAATATGTATTTCAGTCCCTCTGAAAACATTCACGTTCCTACTCATTTCCTATTTCTGAATGTCAAACTTTTCCAGACTAAACAGTCCAGATTTACCCAAATATTTCATACATTTTGAACCATTATATTTCACAATCATGAGTCCACAGCAAAGAAGTTGAATTCTGATTTGGTTGTGTGGGTTGATTTACAAGTACAGATTTAAATACATGAACATACTACATATAAACTTATAGGTTTATTGCCCCATTTCAAGCAGTTGGACCAGAAAGGTCACCTGAGCAGCAGCCAGGATGCAGAAACTCTAAAACCTCTGAACCAGGAATGAAACAGTCGACCTTTAAATTTTAGACCACCTGCATTTGTCTCTGGTTTCTGTTAGTAAAACTACAAAACAAATTCAACAATTATATTGACCAAAAATCTGATGTGGAAAACAAAACGACACCGTTCACATACTAATGATTGAAAAAGATTAATTTTGTAGCAGTTTTCAATTTCACCTTTAACTGAAAAAAAAGACTTAAAACTGAAACATTTTCCATATGCCAGTCTATGTTATAGCATAAAAAGCCTGACCTGTCGTTTTCCTCTTTGAGCAGTTTGCACTGGTCAGCTGTGGCTTGGTGGCTCTGATTCTCCTGTGCCATCTTGTCTTGTTGCTCCTTCAGGTTTTTCTCCAACTCCTCCAGCTCACCCTTTCTCTGCAGGAGCTGCTTGTACCTGAGCAGAAGGGGGAAAAATACAACTTAGAGACGCCTTTTTTTTTTTTAAGTTCCTCAAAAATTGACAGAATTGATTGAATATAGTTTGACAGAAGCTCACTTGTCCTCCAAGTCTCTGTGCTGTTGCTCCAGGCTCTTATGGGAGGTCTTCAGGCCGCCGTGTTTCCCAATCAGAGCTTCATACTCGGCCGCCTGCCGCTCGTGGAGCGCCGCCAGCTTCTCGTGATCCCGGAGCAGCAGCTCGTAGGTCGCCCTCAGCTCCTCCTTCTCTCTCAGCGCTCCCTCCCGCTCTCCCTCCACGCTGCTCTGCTGGCTCTGCAGCTGGGCATTCTGGGCCATGAGGGCCGCACTTTGAGAGCTCAGGGTGGAGTTCTCCACCTACAGGACAGAGGTGGAAGAGCAGCCCCATCACTTAAAACATATGATTTGTGGTATATTTCAAGTGAAGACAAAGTATTCAAAGCCCAGAGCTCTGTGAACCAAAGATTAAAACCCATGGAAGAATTTATTGGAGTTTTTGCCTGTAGGGGGCACTGCGTCTGTATGGGAAAACCTCCAGCTTGGAAGAGGAAATAAAAAAACGGAAGCACGTTTCTTTATCAGTTTATGAGTTCCCTTTGTTGGCCACAGTGGTTTACCAGCCCAACATCCTTCTACAGTAATCACCACAGACAATATTTACACTCTGACAAACAGACTGGGCTCAGGTAAAACAGCAGAACAATCACACAGTACCTGCCAACATGCAGGGTGCCGTTATATATACAACTCGCAGCAACCTACTTGAACATTTTCCAGATGCAGTAAGCAGCTACAGTGTGTCCCTGACACACATAAGAGGAGTTTGAAAAGCTGCCAAACAGTGAGAGCAAACGTAAATCCATAGCAGGGAGCAAAGGTGATTGGCTGGACAACTGCACAAACACTGAAGGCGGGACGAGATATCTGTGTCATTTCTGATGTACACTCCTGAACAGGCACCACAGCACTACTATAATGTAACCAGTATGATACAAGGTCACATTAATGATAACCAGGTTATTATGAAACTAGTGAAATGTTCACAAAAACATTTTAAACTAAAGTCCCACTCACAACATTAATTGATTTGCATTTTGCTACAAAGTATTTCAACTGTGTAGCATACTAGATTGTGTTCAACTAGATTTTCCTTTAAAAACTGATGCAATTCATCTGATCTTCAGTGGAAGGCAAAATAAGAAATGTTGACAATTTAGACTCCTATTAACCATAAAGACAGAGCTTTTGTTGCAAGTGTTCCTCTTTAATTCCTGATATTAATAGAAAACAACATTTGGGATGTTATTTTTGCTATAAATATCTATGCAATGGTCTGAAACAGCAGAGTGTGGGTCTGAATCATCCACACATACACCACTAACAGCTCCTGCCATTGTCAGGATTCTGCTGCAGGATTCTGGCAGTGTTGACACCCAAACATGTTGCCACTTATTTACACCAGGAGGTTTTGTTTTCATATCCAATTGGTCACAATCGCATTATCACATGGAAAAACTGAATTCATCACAGAAAGAGTTCCATTAAATCATTATATAGATGCCTGCCCTCAGAGAATGAAGGGTGTTGTTAGTGAAAAGGTTGCAAAACTATTAGAGGACTTTGAACTTCATGACTTCAAATCATTGTAATGCACAAGTAGAAATACAACATAAAAGTGTTTATTAAGCTGCTCTTATGAGGAAAAAGAGCCAAATGCAAATACTTAAAAAAATTATGTTCCTCAAAATACATAAGGAATATAGACTAACAACTATTTAATGTTGGGTTATTTCTGGTTTTCCCTGTTTGTATGATGGGTTTACCTGCAGTTTGGCATTCTGCGTCTGCAGAGTGGTGTTGTTCTCCTGTAAGGAGGCGGTCTGCCTCTGCACCGCTACAATCTGCGCCTGCAGGTTGGAGCTCTGAGTTTCCAGTTGTTTGAGTTGGCTTCTCAGAGCCACCTTCTCAGCCTGCAGCGTAGCATTCTGAGGGGAAACGCACGCAAATCTCATAAGGAATAATACAGAAATTTGGAACTGAAATGGGGGAAAAAAAAAAAAAAAACACCTGAGAAAGCTAAGATTCATTTAAACTTACGTTTCTCTCCACTTCAATTAGTCTGTCTTTGACTTTCAGCAGCTCCCTGGTGGCTTCATGGCTCTCCTTTTCCCATTTATTGACAGTCTGGGAGTTTTCCCCTCCTTTCGGGGGAGAGCTGTGCACCATCCTTTCCTCCTCCTCTCTCTGGCGAAGCGCCTCATAGTTTTTCTTTACCTGAGGTGAATCAAGTAAACCATCAAACTAAATACCTAAGTAGTCTAATAGCTGCTGCAGGAGAACATTTTAAGATGTTTTGAACTTTAAATTTCAAGGTTTTGTTTTTGTAGCATGCTTACTTTGCAGTTTAGCTTCAAGTCTGCAAAGAACAACTATTATTTATATTATATTTATTATAGAAGAATGAATTAAAATTTTGCTTACCGTTTTTAGCTCCTGCCGAAGTTGCTGGTTGAGGTTGGAGGATTCCTGTAGTCGAGCCTCTAAAGCAGCGATTTTCTCCTCTTTGATCTCCAAAGATGATTTCAGAGTTGACTCCAGTTTGGTTTCAAGCAGCTTAAACCTTGGAAGAAATAAAGGTTTAAGTAGTTATGTGTTAAATGCATAAATGTATTACGAGAATGTGGAGAGAAAAAAAAAAAGGTCAATTATCGTCTCACTAAGGACAGGATGATTCTGGCTTGGAAAATATAGAGAAAAACAGCCTTTCCAATAAAATGGGTCATTATTCTGATTGATGTAAAGGAGTTTAATTTTGAACCAGCCTTCAAAGATTTTATAAGGCTCCATCACAGATCAGCAATCATTGTTTACCTGTCATCGGAGCTCTCATCGTGCAGGAGTCTCTCTTTGTTCAGTCCAATTTTCTCCAATTCATGGGTAAGTTTCTCAAGGTCATTATTCATCTGCTGCGTCCGCAGTTTCTCACTCACAAGCTCCTACACACACACACAAAATAATACATGTTGAGCATCTTCTAATATAACCCCACATTTACTTAAAATTTATATAAAAACAACATTAAATGACTTTAAAGTAGAGTAGATCAGTAAAGCTTTAATTTAATCTGCTGAATCTCAACACATACAATAAAAAAACAAAACAAACCTCTCTGAGTGTCATCAGCGTCTTCTTATCTATACTGCCCTGTTTGACCAGCTCCTTGTTCTCTTTCTCCAGGTCCTTGACTCTCGTACATGAGTCCCTGAAGAAGATCATCTCCTTGCCCATGGTGCGGTTCTCCTTCTCCAGGGCGGCGATCCGCTGGTTGCCGTCATCCAGCTTGGAGTCGCGGATCTCGGCCTGCTGCCTCAGCCGCTTGTTCTCCTTCTCCAGAAGCTTCTTATCTTTCTCCAGCTGGGAGCTTTCCAGTTCCAGAGTTTTGTTCTGTGAGTGAGACAGGATGCAATAAAGTAAAGATGGATGCTAACTTTGGAACATTAGCGTAGTGTCTACGGCCTACCTCCTGCTCCAGCTGCTCCAGCCGTTTACTTGAGATCTTCAGTTCCTCCAGGTTGCGCTGAAGGGTTTGATTCTCAGTTTCCACCTCTTGCAATTCTGCCTCCAGCTGCTGGATCTTCTTGCTGCTGTTCTCCAAAGCCTTCTGAAGCCGCTGGTTCTCTGTGTCCAGACCTTGGTAACTCACCTGGGAAACAAATGTGTAGAAAAACTTGAACATTGCAATCATTTTTGAACAGTTGTGTTGAAGAAAGCAATTTGCTGAAAGAACATATTCAGAGCAGTGAGTAAGCCAAAACTGTACTAAAATACATACAGTTTACATACATAAAAAACAGAAATGTTGTAAATATGTTCTACCCAACTTTTGATATCCAGATATTTATTAGTTTTCCAAAAAAATAATCAACAGGTCAGCCCTACACTATGTTGGTGTTGAGTCAAGCAGAAAGCGCTGAGCTTTCCACATTTTGATGTTAGAAGTTTTTTTTAGATGGAGATGCAAAGTTTGCTACAAAAGAACTGCATTATAGCATTTTAGGCAATAAATTATTTTTGCTATTTTAAAAAGAAATTGAATTGTTTATTTGCATTTTTTAAAATATTTCTAACATATAAAAAAGGCTTAAAAGAAAAATCTGCACAATGTGCCAATTTTTTAAGATCCGATTAATCGTCAATTGCTTAATTGATAACTAAAGTAATCGTTAGTTGAGGCGCTGATTTATTATGAAGAATATAATCTCCCAGACACCAGGCAATCAACAAGATAATGGGGTTGATAGAGTTTGCTTATTTTCCAAACCAAGAAAACCAGCTGACATGATCTTTAAATTACAAGCAGCGGAAGAGTGAAAGAGCAACCACCAGTGTGTAGGAACTGTGCTTCGAACAGCCGGAGGAAACTTCCACCACCATTTTTACTAGACAGACCTTAAACATTCTGAAATGTTTGAGAGGAAATGTTGGATGTTTTAAAACCATAAGCTTTGGTTTATCTTGATACCTCAAACCAGGCAATTCCTGATCCTAAACACAGTCCAGGAGCACCTCCTGGATGTGTGTTCATACCTCTAATCTTTCTGTCTTCTTAGACGAGGCTTTAAGCAGTTCCAAGCTGCGCTTCAGCTGGGTCCTCTCGCTTTCCAGCTCCCTGTTCTCGGCTTCCAGCTGAGCGGCCTTTGCCCCCGCTGACCGGAGCGTCTCGGTTGAGCGCCGGAGCTCCAGGTTCTCCTGTTCCAGCTGGCCGTTCTCTTTCTCCAGCGCCTCTAACTGGAAAGCCATATTTTTCAGAGCGTCCAGTTTTTTCTTTAGACGGCGGCCCTCAGCCTCCAACTCAGAGTTCTCCTTCTCCAAAGAAGAAACCTGTAGAAAGAGGTGTGAGAAGTTGGGAGATGCAAGTCTAAAACAAATGCATTATTTCATTATTGCATTTTTATGCCTTTATTAAAAAAAAAAAAAAAAGAAAAAGTAAATTCACAGGGTTTCAGTTCACATTTTATGCCCTATTTTAAAGCTGTAGAGGCAAAAGTTCCCTGTGAAATTACTGCATATATTTCTGTTTAGATCAAACTTTAAAAACACAAAAGCTGCAAAAACCAAAACAAATAGAAAAAAAGAACATCTCCAAGTGATATCATCAGATACAGCTATGAAATAAAAAACATATTTAAAATTTAATTTAAAACATAAGAAAACCAAGGTAATATGTGGGGAGATGGACCAGACCTTCTCACAGGTAATTCCAAGAGTGGCAACTTTCTTCTGCAGACTTTCATTTTCTCTTTCCAGCTTCTGCAGCCGAATCTCCAACTCTTCTGCTCTCTCACCTTTCTCCTTCATCAATTCAAGCTCCTTTCCTGCATTAAAAAAATAAATAAAAAAAATCACTTCTCAAAACACTCAAAACTCTTGTTAAAATGAAGAAAACAGAACTGAATACTATTCTCAGAAAAAATTCAAACCCAAAAATGTTCATCCAGCTGGTTACTCACGTAGCTGCTTCCTTTCAAATTCCAGCTTATTCAGTTTGCCTGTCGTCTCGCAGATCGACTCGTGAAGAACTCTGTTCTCCTTCTCCACGTCTTTCACCCGGGCCTCGGCTCCAACCTGGCAGCGTTGACGCAGCGAGGAAATGGTTTGGCTCAGGTGCTTGTTCTCCTGCTCCAGACCCTTCATCTGGAAAGAACGAAAAGGAACTTTGATTTAATTGTGATTTATGTTCTTAGTGTGATGGAAACAGAACAAGGCACCGATTTCCCAGCAGAATAAACACTACAAACGTAAAAAACTAGGATAAATCTGCTGTTTGCCTGACCGGTGTGCTTACTGGAATAGCACAACAGCATTAGTTGCATCTCATTATGTCTGCATCAAAGCCAACAGAGGAAGATAATCTGCGAGTGCGGCGTTCTGTTTGCTTTCCCCTCTGAAGCTCATCAAAGCTGGATTTAGCAAATCAGAAGGTTAAACTAATCAAAGGTGTCAGATTTGGGTCTGACAACTGCAAAGTCCTGGCTACACACAGCGAGCGACTGCATCTAAGCTGCAGACTGCAAGAAATCTGTATTTAATAAAGCATTCAACTTGTTGATCCAAATGCAAACGGCTGAAAATGAACCGTTTTCAGAAACAATCAGTGAAATGTATTTATTCGGCATGTTTTTGTGGGATATCTTGGAACAGTTAGCGAAGATTTGATAAAAAAATAAGTGTTTATATCAAATCTATTTCGTGTTCTTTTTTTCTAATGTGTTAAATGACAGTCCAGTACAGAGTCAAATGTTAACTTTCTGAATTAAGGTGAATCCTAAATAAGATTAGAGCTAAAAGCCTTGAAGTCACTCTTTAATCAGCTAAATGTCACGGTTTTAATGGAAAACAACAATCAGACTCTTCCAAACAATTACAAAATGGCTTATGAATAGTACGGAGTGTGTGTTGGCGTGCCCACCTGTCTCTCTGAGTTTTCCCTGAGTGTCTCCAGAGTCTTCTCCAACAAAGCCTTTTCCTTCATCAGGTCCGTACTTAGTGACTCGGCACTACGGAGCGACTCCCTATCCACCATTAGTTCATTCTCCAGTCGCTCCAACTGCAATAAATAAGAGCCTTTTGCCTGTGTTGTATATAAAATAGTACAAAAGTAATTTCAAATAACCAATCTGTTGAAACAAATCCTGAATTTTTGGTACTTCAAAATGTTTTAGTTGACACTAAACCTTAAGCACACAAAAAGTATTCATATGTTATTTTTAACCATAAAATGATTGCGATACAAACAGAAGAACCGTTTAAAATAATACCCGATTCTGTATGAATTAAATTCATATTGAAACAACACTGAAATATCCACAAGGTGGATTTTCTCTTTGAGGAAGATGAACTTAGTGGTATGCTTTTGTTCGGAGGGCACACAGATAATCTTATGTTTCTGAAAATAGCTGCGAAACGTCTTTTAGCACAGGGTGTTCCACAGTTAAAGGAAAGAGAAAAGGCAGTTAAACTGCGTGTGGATTTACAGCTTTGCTTTCATCCTCCTCCGCCTCTCTTTATCCTAACCCAGTTTTACTTTCTCTGTGTCACTGCGGTCTAAAGGTCTACAGCCAAGAGGACGCATGTACATTATGGAGGGAGTGCTGGTGTAGCATGTTGGTTTTGCTGCTGAAGAAGAAATAATTAAAGATGTTCTACAAATAAAACATCACAAATCCCAAAAAGAGTCCTTTTTTAGAACAAAGGAAATTAAGGCTTACTTTCTGGTTAAGTTTCTGGTTTTCTTGGTTGGCTTTGGTCATTTTAGCTGTGTTGTCCTGACTGGCTGTTCCTTTGAGTTCCTCCACCTTCTTCAGCAGAGCTTGATTTTCTTTCTCCAGCTTTAACAGGCGACTGGACGTTAGTTCATTCACCTCCTCGCCCAAAGACTTCTGCGGAGCTAAAATAAAGACTGAACAGATCAATGTCTTGGCAAAATACAAGATGCATCATGTCTATTGCCTTATTACCACTAAATATCAATGACTCAGATTAAATCTTAGAGGCTGTAATTCCACTAAAGCATGATTTGACAAACATCCACCTTCACAGAGTCTTTATCCAGATCCGGGGCTTGCTAAACCTATTAACAGCTCTTATTATCCAACCCCACAGCTTATCTTTCAGGAGTCACTGAATATTAATTACAGCACAGGTCTTAACCAAGTGGAAAGAAAACCCTGTGGAGGCTGGCACATACAGACAGAGCCTGGAGGGTCGATGCCAGCATTAAGGGCCAAAGACCAAGGCCTGGTCTATCACCTGTCTGTAGCTTCCAGTAGAGTGAACTCTTAAGTGTCTGTTAGCAACTTAACTTTTTAAGTGAATGACTTATTCTTTATTTTCTCATTCTTTATATGCTCTATGTTACTAGGGTTAAAACGATTAATCGGATTAATTGTGATTAATCAATTATTGAATTAATTGTCAACTGATTTAATAATTGATTAATCATTAACTAGCATAGAGACTCCAAAAAAAATAAGTTATCGAAAGACCACACTGTATTTATATATAAATAAATAAAATTGGTTAATTGAGAATATAAAACATATAAACCTTTAAAACAGGTGAAAATAAAATTTGAGTTTTGGGTAGAACATATACTGTATGTACAGTTAAATTCTGTAAAAAAAAAAAGAAAAAAGAAAAATAATAATTTTGATCAGTTAATTAGAACTAAAACAGATCAGCCCTACACTGCAACAATGTCAAAGTCAAGCAGATGTTAAATTTATAAGTTTATTTAAAATGCTTATTTTCATATCTTAATGTACTTCTAATATTGTATAATAAGGTTTAAGTGGTTAAATAAAAATAAAAAAAATCAGCAGAATGTGCCATTTTCTTAACCAATTAATCGATTAATCGTTGGAATAATCGGTTAATTGTTGGAACAGTCGATTAATCATCTGAATAATCAATTAATCGTCGGAATAATCAACAATCTGGTAAATAGTAAGGTTGTTGCTAGTGATTATTTTAGTAACAGATATAGTTGCCATTTTTCCTCACCATCAGTCAGCTCTGGTGTCTTTGATAATTGCTCCAGCTCCCAGCCCAGGTGCAGCGACTCGTCCATGCTCTGTTTCTGGGCCATCTCCAACACGAGATTCTCCTCCAACAGCTCCTCCATTCGCTTCCGGTCAAGGTCCCGCTCCTGGAGATCACATTAAGTTCAACAAATATCGTTGTCATACATGTTCCTACTGCAATTTCTGTCCCAGATTACACCCAGAAAACATGAATATACCATCTCCAGATCATGCATCTTGGACTTGAGCTGGAGGTTCTCTTTCTCCAGAAGGTGTAGTTTGTCAGACCGCGTCCTGGTGGAATCCAGCTGCTCCTCCAACATCGTCTTTGTTTCTAGCAAAATATGGTTGTCCTCCTTGAGCTCCTATAAAAACATTAACAAAGAAGGTGCAAAAGATCTAAGCCCAAGTTTTAGGGCCAATGTATATTTGCAATATAAATTAAGAAAAAAAAAGAAGCTGTTATTTGTATCCAAATGAACTGCATGGTCAAACAGTATGAACTCCAATACTCTCAATACTTTCAAGATGATTTTGAAAAATGAATACAAAAGTTGACAAGAAACTTGAGGCTAATATTTGCACAGAAATCAGATTGGATAAATTTATGGAAAGATGGATTGACAAACAAAGATGGATGTTACAGCGGATTCACCATTTCATGAATATGGAACAGACTGGTAGATGGACAGACAGATTGATAAGATGGTTGACGTGAATATAAAGACATAAGGACGGACGAATAAAACACAGGCTGAAAGATGCTGAAAATGTAAATTTTTTTTACTGCCCCTCAAAGTTAAAATGGTCTTTATTCCGTTGTTGCAGCCGTTTACCTCGACTCTGGCCTTGTAGAAGTCAATGTCATGAAGTCTCTCCTTGTACCGGCAGAGCTCACTCTCCAGTTTGTCGACACGTATGGCTTTTTCTCGGAGTGCGTCCAGCTCATCGCGGTAGGCCCGAGCCGAGCGAGCGTCGGACAGCAGCTGGTAGCTCTGCAGGAGTACACAAGTTTGTTTATGGAGAATACACAAAAGTAGAAAAGTTCAATGAAGTGCTTAAATCGCACAAACAGAAAACCAAACATACTGAAACAATGGCTTTAATGTGTTTATATTATATGATTTGTAGAGTATATGAGAACAAAAAACACCAATGAACAGAATAGCTTCTGCACATCATCAGTTATAACAAAAAGCATATATCCTCGCATTTCTCCACAAAAAAAACAAGATGTTTTTTTTTTGGGGGGGTAAACAATTACATCAAAAGCCAGGAGAATCTGCAGCCAAACTAAAAATAGTTTGAGCACCCTCTGATGTGCCAAGTGACTTGCTAGCTGATTACACCCTGGCATCAATTTAGAAACCGAGCGCTAAGGAAGAGAAAACCAGGTGGAGGGGAAGTGAGGTCATTCGAATATTTGTAAACCATGCGACATAGAGGTGTGATTGGTAACTTTACCTCCTGCTGGATTCTCTTCAGCTCCACCTCCATGTTCTCCAGCTCTTGTCTGGTGTCCAGAAGCTGCTCGCTTTTTTCCTCCCTGCAAAAGAGAACCAGCATAAACAAAAGCAGAGTACAAATATAGCAAATGAGAAATACAACAAAAACATGAGAGGAAATTCCTTTTGTGCTTATTCTCATTCAGTACTTTAAAGCTGTATTCTATAACAATAGCTTTTGAGTAGTTGCATAGAAAAGTAACAGTAAACAAAATCTGCACAAACATTTTTGTGAAGTGTGAGGAAATGGGGATGATTTGTCACAGCAGAAGTGGTGCTATGACTAATCATTTGTTTTTAACTCACAACAACACGTGTCTGATTCAGGGCATACAAATTATAAAAGCACAAAAAAGAAGGGAAAAAACAAAATCCAATATTTCATAAAAGCAGATAAAATCCTGGTTTGGTAGGCTGATTTAAAGTCGTAGCTTGTTATGTTTTTAGTGACTTAATTCAGAAAAACAAAAGTTTTTTAGTTTTTTTTTTTTTCTCTTCGAAGAATTTTTGAAAACAGAATTTTATCAATATGTTCAAGCAATTCAAAAAAGTGACTAATGTAGAACTGAGTGGAGACTTGGTGTGATTTAGTCCATTAATAAAATCAATGTACAAGAATAATCCCATGCTAAAAAACATAAAAAGCTGTTTAATTAGAAATTGATAACATAAAAAAAAAAAAAAAAAAAAAAAAAAAAAAAAAAAAAAAACCGAATATGGGGTGTTGTTGTTTTTTTTGGGACTCAAAGACAACAGTTCGAATGTTTGTTGACCGCGCCGCGTGGGTC
>CAEFZX010013187.1:0-14533 GCA_903066825.1 Alfaro cultratus | reverse complement strand
ACACTCCAAAGTCCAAAAGACCCGTCAGCACTGCTGAGCAGAAGACCAGGGCTCAACACAGGTAGCAACGGGGAAAACGAATGGACCACTAACGACTAACATTCAACAAGGACCCGACCAGGAACAAAGGACACAGGTGGGATTAAATGCACAGAGGGTAATCACGAAAACGAGACACACCTGGGAATAATCAAGGGGAGACAGGACAACATGGAGACTCAGACACAGAAACTCAAAATAAACACAGAGAAAAACTCAAATCGTGACACACTTGTCTCGTTACAGGTGGGAAAATAATCTACCAGTAAGTTAGTATACTTTTATATCAATATTTATTAGATATCTTGCAGAAAATGTACTTAAAAGTTAGTTTAGTCTTATTTCAAGTGTGCTAAGATATTTGCACTAGAAATTAGACCACAAATACTTGACATAACTTTGTGTTTTTTCAGTGTAGGTTTGCAGGTGACCAGAGTTAGATTGTTTTGGTCTGCATCAGAGTTTGATTGCGTCTTCAAATAATCTGAACTTTCAACACAAACAGACTGGAGTTTGATTAAAGCGGACCAAACAGGGCAGGCGTAAATTCACCCTGAACTTGGGTAAAAATGGAATTTTGCCTTTTCATGATTTTGTACCTGTGTAGTTTAAAAAGGTACGTTCCTGATGTTAACAGGCAAAATCTGATGCAGAAGTTATGAATTATTAATACATAAAAACTAGAGTGACTATGCTCTGGATCCTCTCCATGTCTGTCATCTTCATTCATACCAAAAGCACACAGAAAAGTGGAAGAATTTACTAAGCACAACAATACTTGCAATTATAATGTTTGAATGTTTTTTGGTCATTTGTAAACAAAACTGAATAATAAATGCAATTATTGGGTAACCTGAGAATGAGTGATGGGAGAGGCGGTTCAGTTGAGCGTACTGAAAACTATACCATACAAGTTCAAAATAGCATCTATTCCACAGATGTGATGAGACCATTCTAGGAGATGAGCACAGAAAATGATGAAGAAAATAAGAGCACATCTATTTCTCTTTTTGATAACTATTCCTCCGTGGGAGAATAAAGTCGCTCTGCTCCCACCTGAGCCCTTCTATTTCCCATATCTTTGCTATTGTATCCATAACAAGTGAAGTATTTCATATCAGGATCAAACTACATCCAGATGAGAACCATAGAAAACCTCAGCCTGTGAAATTTAAGAGTAATAGATTCATATATGGATGCAAAGTCGTGCTAAATAAACTGATTTTGAGTAAAACACCTTAAAAAAAATAAACCATGAACTCACCTGTTAAGAAGCACTAAGTTCTTCTTTAACATGTATATCTCCAGAGTGTGTAAATATGAACATTTTGTGTGTCAATGTGTGAAATGTTTGTTACTGAGTGGGTGGCAGCCATCTTGTGCTTCAGCTAGAGAGGAAGCCCACCTCAAACCTACCTATTTAACAGGAAGTGAGGTGATAAGAGAAGAAAGCTAAGGTAATAAAAAATGTAAAATGTGTATTTGCATAAATAAGATGGTTGGTTGATATTTTATTATTGATTAATAGGTATTGATGTTTACATTATTAATGTGAAAGTCAACTTCTTTGTTTTGTTTTCCTGCCTGGAAGGCTGAGGTGATTGGCCGAAATTATTTGAGAAGGCGGGGTCTGAATCATATGGAGGTGGACTGCTGCTTTTGTTTATTTGCTTCTGTTTATTTTTTTTTATTATTGTTTATTTATTTTAATTTTTAAAATCTGTGTAATATATATTTAGCATCCCAAATTGCACTCTATTCCAGTAGATGGCAGTAATGTACATCTAAATGTGCGTTACTGCCAGTAAAAAGAAGAAGAAGGGCAGCCATTTTGAAAGCTGCTGTGATGCCTGAAAACCAATAAACTATTTTTGTTTGCTTTTCAGCCAAACCTGAGTGATGACTTCTTCTTTCCACACATCTCAGTGTAACATTAATTCATAATTAATCTGCAAAATAAACTTTAAAAAAATTATTGTAAAGCATGACATTGAGCAACACTGCCTGTACTGTGGCGAAGAGTTTTGTTACAGTCGACATCACAATGTGCACAAATGCTAAATGTGTAAGATGACCCAAAACACCAACAATCACAGAACCTGATATAAAAAACATACATGTTAAACTCTAGAAATTAAATTGGCTGTTCTTCCTATTTTGTTGCTTCTCCTGTTTCAAAAATAACTACAGCTAAAAATGTTGCATCCTAACTTCAGAACAAAGTCCAAACATCTCAGAGCGTGGCTTATATTTTTCAGTTCTGTAAAGCAAGAGCTGTGAGAAGCAAAGAGAACTACAGTCACCAACAAGACAGCAACTGAATTATAAATCAGCCGAGATCTTTCCAGCTGTTTAACTAACAGTTCTGGTTCTCCAGTTATTCAGACTTCATTGTTTTGCATCACTGTTTGCCGCCTCTGAGCACTTACTGACAAGATAAATCAATAATAGATGAAAGCTGTGTCTTCTATGAGCTTTTTCTCCCAGTCTGACAGCTAGAGGTAAAAATATCACATAATAGAGCGATACATGATATTGATCCCTCAAACGCTGCATGAAACTTTGACGACCACTTGTAACACATTGTGCTCTCAACCATCTCTCCCTGAAACAGCCTTTTCAAATCAACAGTGAGTCTCAGAGTGGTTGTTAAGGAAAAATGCAGACTTTGCGTCAATGTCTCAGTTTGTCTCCAATTTTTCTGTATAGTTAACAACTCTGTGCCCTTGTCACGCTTGTGTGTATTTTTTTCTTTCTTTGAAGGCATTTCTTTATTTCGTTTTCACTGGCTCTTGAAATCACATTTTTTGTCCTCCATTTTGTTTCTCATTTTTCTCCTTTCTACGTGTTAACAGTTTGTTCTCTGTTTATCGCACACTATTTTCTCTGGGAATAGCAGAAACTAATGACATCAAATCATCAAACCTTTCGAATCGGAGCTTGATTGATCCGAAATATTGATACCAAGACGGTATAAAAAAACATAAAATCATGAGAATACAATATATAATTATGAAAATAAAGTCAGAAAATTATGACAATAAAGTCAAAATAATACTAGAATAAAGTTGCAGTATTGTGACTTTATCCTTGTAATTGTATGACTTTACTTTCATAATTTATTTATTTATTTATTTAATTTTTTATTCTCTATTAGTATGGCTTTCACATTCAGATTCCCTCTTGAAATTGAATTTTATTTTTTGTGTTATAGTTTCTCCATGCTACCTTTAAAAATATTTTGTTTTGTAAAATTATATTCATTTGAACTTTTTTTTATTAAGGAAATATACCCACAAATTTAGCTTTATTCTAAATTTTGTGTTTATCGCGTCATGTTATTCCAGCATTTTGAAGACACCTATAAACGTTTTAGGTGTTTTCACAAAAACACTTAAAAGATCAGACATTTAATTTATCAAACTCAAATATAAAATGTATAAAATGTATCGGTATTGGCAATATTGGCCCTGTATTTATTTGTTATTGGATCAATACCAAACTATGCAATATTGCACACATCTACTAATGGTGTAATATTAAAAATATTTGGCTTTTATTTTACCGAGACTTTCAAAGTCTTTCCAAAGATATGTCAATGTTGTTCAAAAGTTCACAGCGTGACTCGCCTGACATGACAAATAATATACTAAAAACAGAAAATCAAAGTGTCAATTTGATCAATTATTTGTTCTTCAGAACTTCCTCTTTACCTGAAATGTGAAGTCTAACCTTCTGTGAAAACGTACTCATTACTTTTTGTATTCAGGACCTTTGAATATTTTTTATATACACGATGTTAAGGGTCAACTGGTTTCCAGTCAGATGTTCTCCCGTGGATAAAAGCTTTTTATCGTCCAAATGTCCCTAAAACTTGTTTTTGCACAAACCCTTTTATTTTGTAGCTCTCAACTTAATTTTCAAGCTTTCAAAGCTGTAATATTATGAAATCTATATGAAGGTGAGCAGGCACAGATTAACATCATCCTAGGCAAATCTTTTCTCATCTATAAATCATCAGGGGTGGGGATTATAACATTACCTTGTCAATAGAGAGATGATTAAAGAAGCCAAAGCACCGATTCCAATCTAATCAGGGTTCGCCATGAAATCTATGAGCTGCCACAGCTACGGACAACCTGACAACTATGTTTAAATGGAGGTGGAGAGAGCTGAAGGTGCCAAGCCCAACTCAGTAGAAATGCAAACTGTTTACGCTCCATGACACTCTTATGTTTATGCAGACTTAACTAAATACATGGCACAGCATAGACATGTTAGATATTTTTGTTTACATCCAGAAATGTTGCACATGTGCAAAGCGCTGGAGGGCAAAAAGATGATTTTTTTCACATGCGATCCGCTGATGCAATAGCATGTTTTTGCTAACAAAATGAAACCTGGAGATGCAGGTATTATTAATTTAGTGCACAGCAAAGGGAAAATAACACAGAAAAACAATTTGAAGAATAACTCAGAACCACTGGTATTCTTCTTTTTTCTCGTTGTATTGGCTGCACTATGCAGAGAGCCGCTGCCATAGTAACTGACAACGCCACTATATATAATATCAGGATTCAACACCAAAAACCATAAAAACAATCCGTGCTCTACAGATGATCTGTCAGAGTAGGTGTGTGGGTCGCCTTATTTTTAACTGAACCAAAACACACCGAATTCTGCATCATATCTACATGTTATGTCTGTCGAAGTCTACTTCCCTCTCCCTTGCTATTTTTTTATTTATTAAAAGTTTATCCTGAGTTTGTTATCCGGTAAATTAATACCAAAGCGCTGTGTCCCTTTTATTATAATTATACGTCCTGCGTACATTTAAGATTTAGCAAATTATTTTGACAACAGGTAAAACCAATGCCAGTCATCGTCGGTGAGCTGCAGGGCGATGGGGGCGGGATCTTGCGTGTGTGACGTCACATTGCAACATGTGTGTAGCTTCATTCATTTCATTTTGTAAACTTTGCATAGGGAGAGCTGAACATTGGTGTAAAGAAGTTTGGCAGTTATACTGATGTATTGATAAATGGATTTGATACTTTAATATAGGCATCCACTGAGAAATAGCAGCTACAACAACGAGAAAAAAATGGCCAGCACTCAGAGACAGAGAGACGAAACTAAAAGATAATTTGCTCCTGTCCAGCCTGATCAGATCTTTAGCTGTCAGAGCAGCGGGCAGCTGATCACTCACAGGCCGCGATGGCTATCGTGGTTGACAGCCGCCACCCACGGGCCGATAGATGAGACGGATAACTGACAAGAGGCCTGCAAAAACCGAGAGCGAGACGGAATGGTGTAGCAGGCAGTTGGATGGGATCAGATCTTCAGTGAAAGACTGTGGTGTTGGGAGTGAAGACAGTAACGGCACTGACAAACTGCAGACACTGATGGGAGGAAAATTAGATGGAAAGATGATGAGGATGATGATGATGGATGGGAGCTATAATTGATCTGACTAACAGATCATTTAGGATGGAAAGAGGAGCATCATAACTTAGAACACAGTGGGGGAATGAATTAAAATGGAGAAAGATCACGACAAAGAGATTTGGAGTTATTTATGCTTCAACTAGCAAATGAATCGGGTAAAATCTGCCAACAACAAGTTCTCTATAGAAGAAAGATAAATTAGATGAAGCTTTTCAAAAAGCTCCTCTGTTTTTGTATGCCAAACTAAAATTTAAATAGTTGACTGTGTTCTTCTTAAATATCACAGTTTTGGATTTTCTGCTGATAGCTGGATTGTATTGATTGGTTCTTTTTCATCCAACTGAAAGCAGCATTTGCAAGGAACGTGAGACATAAAGAGCAAACAGGTAGTGGGTAATTCCAGCAGCAGAAATCACTGAGGCGTTTCCTTCTAAACCATGTTTGGGTTATGACCAACACGACTCTAAGTCATGATTTTTTCCTAAGTTAAAACAGAATTTACTCTCAAATTGTCGAAAATCCAAAAATCCTTATTTAAAGGAAGTTGGAGACACCAGATTTTTCCGTCTTCATTCAACAGTTTGTTTGTGATGATTTGGGAATCTGCATTTGCCTTTTACTCCCTAATTAAATACTGATTTTGTCTGCAAGTAGAGCAGTTGTAAGAATCAGAAATGCACCTGCAAAGTTATGGTAGAAATTGGGCTGTTTTGATAAGTTTTAACTGGGGGGAGTTAAAGTCTGTTCGCTTCTGTTTTGTTTTTGCTTTTTTCTGCTTTTGCTCTCATATCCCAATCTTCCTCTATTGTTCCCTCTGAAAAAGCCAAAAAGCAATGAACAATATGCAATTACAAGACAATTTCTTTTAAGGATTTTTCTTTGGAATCATTTCAGCTTTAACATTTTCTGAAGATCTTATATTACTCCCTATTTTTAGTGGTTGTGGTTCCAATTTCCGTTAATGGCTCACCGATGAAATACGACCCCAGTCAAGCCAAAATGAGTAGTACATAACCACATTTGTTTACGTTTGACTGTAAGTCAGAGTTCAGTAAAATTATCAATCTATCTGTTGATATTGATCACGTGTCTATCCCGATATATATTGATATATTGTCCAGCCAACCAGCTCCAAAATCCACAATTAGGCAATTTTTTTACGAATATATTGGAGTTTTCACAGAACTAAACTAGAAAGAGGCAGGAGTCCACTGTAATGTTTCTCTGTGATTCCATTAAACACACAACTACTTGTCAAAAGATGCTCAAAATGAGAAAATATTGTGTTTAATAAATCCAAGACTTCAAGGCTTTGATATAAATAAGTGTTTTCATTTTGTACCTGCTCAAAAATAATTTGTGCTTCCTCTGTGGAGTCTTTTTATCCAGTCTGACATATTTGCTTTTTGCCTTTTAATTTTCCCCATTTGCTTTCTATTTTAAGTATGATTCAAGACAAAGTTAAGCAGAGCCAACTGAACCAACTTCTTCCTTACACATTATCCTCCAATTTACGCTGTGTGGGATTTTAACAACATATTTATGATTTTGGCAGCTCTACAAAGGAAAAACAAAGTGACTTTTAAAATGATCTCCATGGATTTTTAAATGCTGCTTTGATGAAAGTGTACCTAAAAAAAACCTAGTCATGTCAATCAAATGGGAGAAAAGCAGACATCTAGCCGTGAAGATAAGAAAAAGGTGTGAAGAAGATTGTGTTGGGTAGCACAAGTGTTAGAAAGTGAGACTGTGGGCGAGATATAGAGGGCAAAAGGGCAAAACTGTGAGAGAAACGAGATGGATAGACGGGCTGTCTGATTGCCATTTGGCGTTGGACAAATGGAGAAGAACCCAGCTGGGGTCAAATTACTGAGTCTGCCAATTCAGATAAACTGAGAGATTTCAGAAAAAAAACTTTTCTCTGGATGCAGAAAACAACAGGTTCAAACAATATTGTGGTGTGTATATTAAAGAAATGTTTAACAATTGCAACTCTGCAGGATCACAAGAGTGATCGAGGTAATCAGATTTAAATTTTCCTGATCAGTCCGTGCTTTTATAAAGCGAACTAAAACTGAGCTGTTCTTTCAGTTTAGACATAAGAATGTTTATCATCACATTAAACATGAACAGATTTCAGTTACAAACATTCAGGTGTCACTGCCAGAATCTTGTAAACCTTCTGGCAGTGTGACCTCTCCCGATTTATCCACAGTTTTCTCTCCATGCGATTGTTTTGCTTTTTATTTTTAAGCAGGTAGCAATACCTTAAAACTGCTGTGGAAATTACTCTAACAATTGTTGCTAGGTAACCACAGAATCAGAGAGTTGCTAGGTAACCAATGAGTGAATCTAGCCTAGCTAGCCGTGACTGCCTAAAGTCTTTTCTCTGCCTGTTATTATTGAAAATTTTATCAGATGCATTGTTTATTCCTATTGATCACAATATGTTAATGATTTGCAAAGGCCAACTGAGTGAAGTTACCTATGTTTATTGTAGCTGCCGTTAAGGTCATATGCTTTTACTTTGGTAACTTTGTTGTTGAGGTAGCTTTGGCAACAGAACACAGTTTTACCTGCTGAAGTTTAACCGCAATAAACAGAAAAGGTTCACAGCAAAACAAAAAAACAAGGTTAAAAATCAACTCAATGTTAGCGTCAGTCGATAACAGAACAAGTTAAATTGACAGTGATTGAAGAATATTTGAATAATTTTAAATGTTTAAAGAAAAATCAGGTTGTTGTGTTGATGGAGAGAATTGTAGTAATGTAATGAGCTATGCATAACAATGGATGGTGAAATGACTAATTATTTGTTCTTGTCTAGCGCTTACGTTGGTTGATGAATGTTATGGATGTCTTTAATAAATCATTATTTAACCATCAGTTCTGGCCTTTTCAAAATTGACTGGATGCTACATGATTTATTATCCAGCCCCATGTGAAACAGTCAATTATTTCAATATCTCTTTGTTATGGCCACACAGAAATGTCATGGAGATAAACAGTTCAGAAATACAAACCAAACAATGTTCTGGGTTTTGTAGTTTTTAAGACATTCGTTTATGTTCAAGCAACTGGCACATGGTTTTATCCAAAACAACTCACAAATGAAGATATAATAATGCTGTTAATATCAAAACAATTAATAAACTAGTTAGAAAGAAGGCTGGTGTGTAGAAACAGAGCACCAACTTTGAGGGAAGTAAACAAAGAGACTTCCCTCAAGTAGAGAGGGTAGGGAAGATAAACAGGCGCTTTAAATATTAATTAATATGTAATAGCTTTTATCAATGCCTCATTTATTAATTTAATGTTCATCTTAATTGTTCATAAAATTCATAATTTACATTTTATTCATATTAGATGAGACTGTAAACTACTTTGAATCTAAAAACTATTAACCAAACTTAATTTGATTGATAATTATGACCAAATTATGTCAATAATGGATATCTAAGAAAAAAAGACAGTTTCTTGACTTGGAAACTGTTGAGAAAGCAAATATATATATATATATATATATATATATATATATATATATATATATATATATATATATATAAGCAACATGTCATGATGCCTACCAGTGGGAAGGGCAGGGTCCATGGTGGGTTTTTCCCAGGAGTTGACTTGTTCCCAAGTAAATCCGTTGGTTCCTAAAGACACGCTGTACCCACAGCTGCTGTAAGACTCCTCAAAAGTGCAGCCACCTAAAATAAAACACAAGGAAGAGTTAAAAAAATTACACTTCACATATGACAATTAAAGTATAAAAGGTCAATTAAATCATAAAACGAAAAAACAGCATAGGCAGCTTAACCTATTTTCTTGCTTACTGACAATCATCAATCTTAAATTTAGTCATGGTTAATAATAATTCCAGGCAAAACAAAAAAGAAAACGATTTATGTTGACACTAATATCTACAAAATAAAGCAACGGTCTGCATAGTTTAACATTCTCATTCATTTTTACTGACAATGCTGCTGGGATTTAATTGAAAACATGTAAAACTGTGACATATTTATTCATTACAAGGTTTTCAAGTTTTCTAAATATTTAAAATAAAATATAAATGACTGTCGCACAATGTCCCTTCAATCATTATATTGCCCTGTGTTGAAAAGGAATTTAAATACAAATGCTGACAAAAACATCTATTTTCTAATAATTTTTCTATACATTTAATTAACCTTAATAATTATTACTTTTTAATTTGATATTATACAGCCTTTAGCAACCAACTGGGTATTATTAACATTATAATGAGAATTAACTTCTCAACAGAACCAAAACAAGCCAGTTTATCAGAGGCAGCAGAGGGAAAGACAGATAAAAGAAAGAGTGAAGGAAGAGAGGATGAAGAAGAGAAAGCTTTATGTGTCAACATGATTAAGTCACAGTGTCTCATCATTATTTCATGGCCCAGCTAAGACGCATTTTCCGCTACATTAGCTTTCTCCGTTAGCCCCAGGGCACCACATCCACGCACATAAACACACTAATTAGACATATGCTTTGACACACAACCATTTTAATTTGTTCTGAAGTATCTGAAATGGGAGAACCTCATTGGTTTACTCAAGTATAACTCTTAATCCCTTCTTTCTTTGTTTTTTGATTATGCTTTTTGTACTTTTCATTTTCAAATGAAAATACACCACGAGTGTTAAGAAGGTTACTTTTGAGTGGCGTAAAGTGAAATATTTTAAAGGAAGTCACAACTAAGTGGAGCACCCAATGATACATCAAGTTATAGTCAAATATAAATGGTAGTATTGATTTTGAGTAGGTTGTAACCAGTGACAGGGACTAATTGTAAACATTAGCTTTGCTAACACTAAAGCGCTACTCCAACACAGAATTTAGCTAACCCTAATGCTAAAGCGCTAACTTCAATTCCAATTATATCTCCTCTTTACATATATCACTTTAATTTTGACATTATAACTTAACATACATATTATACAATACCTATAGATATTGTATGTATGTATATTTTATCTGTATTCATTTATTTTGTTCCTGTACGTCTCTTGTTTGAAACAAATTAGGAAAGTTACTAGGAGAAAAAAAAGATAAAACCGAGGAGAGGAAATGGAACTGCTGCGTAAACAGTTTTCACTCACTTCAAAATAAGAGCATGAATATGAATGTCTAACTACTCCAAGAATTTAACAACCGACAACCATAAAGATAAAGATAAGTCAAACGTTATTCAACTAAAAGTTTATAAATCAGACAAGTCAAGTAGTACTTTAGACATTCTACAGAAAAAGTGATTTAATGGGGCTGCACAGTGGCGCAGTTGGTGGCACTGTTGCCTTGCAGCAAGAAGGTCCTGGGTTCGATTCCCGGCCCGGGGTCTTTCTGCATGGAGTTTGCATGTTCTCCCTGTGCATGCGTGGGTTCTCTCCGGGTACTCCGGCTTCCTCCCACAGTCCAAAAAACATGACCGTTAGGTAAATTGGTCTCTCTAAATTCTCCCTAGGTGAGTGTGTGAGTGTGTGTGTGTGTGTGTGTGTGTGTGTGTGTGTGTGTGAGTGTGAATGGTTGTTTCTCCTGTCTGTTTCTGTGTTGCCCTGCGACAGACTGGCGACCTGTTCAGGGTGACCCCGCCTCTAACCCGGAACGTAGCTGGAGAGGCACCAGCACCTCCCGACCCAATAGGGACCCCACTGGTTGTAACTTTCTATTCATCCATTGTCTGTAGCCACTTATTTATCCAAACTCCCTGCAGAAAGACTCCAGACCAGGACTTAAAAGAAGTAAGACCAACGTTGTAACTATTTGTCAAAAATAGCCAAATTAAAACTCTATTCACGTGTAGAAAACAAATTATATGGATTTATAAGGAGCCAAAAGCACCAGCAGCCCTATCAATGTTATAAACTGCTGAGCTAACCAGTCAATTTATAAATCTATTACGCGCAGCGGATCTGTACTGCTGATATTTGAAGGACCCTGGAGACTTTCTGCCTTTAGAATAACAGAAACTGAAAGCACCTGGAAGTAGTAAGCAGTATTTCTAACATTAATATTTTCGACGACTCGCATCATAATAACCTTGACAGCTGGACATAATAATTTATAACAATTAGCAAAACTTCAATAGGAAGATGTGTTGTAGAAAATTGAAATGTGGGAAAATGTTGGGTTTAACTGCATTATCATCACACCAGATTGCTACCTTGACTCATCATGTTTTACAGATTCAGTTTGCAGCGAGCATTTTCGAACTAAATAAAGAAACCTGGCCTTCAGGAGAAATAACTCTAAACTTAGAGGCAAGTAAATATCCAATATAAAGTTTGCATAAACTGTTACCAAATATATGATTCTTCTCATTTCAGGATTTTAGATATCCTGTTTGGAACTGGCCAGGCTTGGCCAAGTTTTCTCTCTTGTAAAAATTTCAGATTCTTCAAACTCAAGTTGTTACAGCATCTCTAAACTCCAGTGAAATTTCCAACTGTCTGTTTAAAACTCCCATGTTCTAGCACAGTCGATAAAAAAAATAAAATGAAATATCTGATGCAATCTCGATTTTCCCTCTTCAGGCAACACCAACTGAGAATTGAAATGAAACCAACCCGTCTTCTGTCTGCACCCGTTTTATAGAAACAACCTCCAGCAAAGGGAGAAAACTAATATAATATCTTTTTACTTAAATTTCTAAAATAGCAACTATAAATTAATCAATACTGAGATAATTAGGCTTCAGTGCCCCCTCGCTGCTCAGAAATCTCATTAGCAATGAAAAGAAATCAAAGTGATCTCATTAGAACAGAGCTGTAAACAGGGAAAGAGGGGATTGTGAGTAATCCATCAATATTCAATATCGGATCTGCAATTTTAAAATCGTGATGAGAGGAAAGGCAACATGAGGCAACTGTGTCTCTGTACAACACGTCCTCTCCCTGCGCAAAAACAAAATTACACACATTTCCAGCTTCAGAAAACACAATTCTGCAACAGAAACGTAACATCTGCTGTATGTGTGAATGTCTGTGATGACAACAGCGGAAATATTGGGAGCTGAAGTGTAACTTTGAGAAACATGCATGTGGTAATGTTTTATAAACCTGAAGCTTTTTGTCTCAACTAATTATAAAAATGGCCGACTGATATAACAACTATGGGAACTGACAGCACCTTAAAGCCGGATCCATTCATTCGTATTGCTAAATTTGTTTTGACTGTTGCCATAAAGCCTTTTTTAAAAAAAAACAACAAAAAAACAAAAAACAGAGTATTATTCTTGTAATGAGCCTATAAATCCGAATCCCTAAATTTAATGCAATGTTTCTCACTTTACAGAGAGAAAAATGTTGAGAATAAAACTTTAAATAAATATGATAAATGTATTTTTGATTAGATTTTTTTTCTTATAAGAAATTGTGAAGCCACAGATAGAAGTCCATATATAAAAATTCTCAACTTTCAAATGATTATACTTATTAAATAACTAACTATATTTTTCTGCTATACTATTATTATTATCAGATGCAACTGAGGAATGTCTGATTAAATGTTCCCTGTGTGGCATTCATCAGCTTCAACCTCAGAAAGACATTCAGGAAATAAGTTTTATGGCTCATAACATGTGTCAGTTTAATGGGAAACAGTGCTTGAATACATGAGATGTAAGTAATTCAAACACATTAGACGTTTCACCATGAAAATGGAGATTTGTCGTTCTATAATCTATAATGTGAGGGAGATGCAGCTTAGTTTGCATCTAATAGTCTGCAGCTGTGAACGAGTCGGTGGAGAAGTAAATCTTTGTTTTGAAAGTCAGATCATTTGCTTGTTTACTTGAAGTGCCGTATGTGCAGCCGACTACCTTAGAGACGCTTGTGTTTGTGAGCAGACAGAGTTCATCTTCTGTTCACAGTTCAAGTTTTTTCACCTGCCGGTTTCTTTGGTTCCTTTTCACCATAAACAATGGTGAATTATTAACAATTAAGTATCAAACCGTCATACTTTAGTGTGACATAAACTATGTACATAACACACCATACTCTTGGTTATTACTGACATTAAAAGAGCCCAGCATCACCAGAGAGATTAATTACTCTATTCATTTTTATGCATCTGATTATAGAGTACAGTATTAATGAATTACTCAGTGATGGTGGAAATTAGGCCAAGATGTGAAAATTCACATGCTCTGATCGAGCCAATGAAGGTCTTTTGCAAAACTTCCCTTTTCCCCATTAAGAGGAGGTAATTATTGTCAACAAATAAATGGGAAACAGTGAAATAACAAGGACTGCTGTTGAGATGCAGTTTATGTTGTTGTCAGAAACCCCTTTAGCAGAACCTAATGAGCAGAAGGCCTTTTCCTTTCGCTGTTAATGGTCTGAAGATTTGATGCTAAATGTAAAACTTTGGGTGCATTTTTACTGTAAAGTAGCCGGAGTGTAAACTTTTATTTAACATTGGATTATTTAGGGATTTTCTTCTTATTTAATTTTCTCCACAGTGTTGATTAATAAGAAAATAAAACAGGGAACTGAATTTGGTAAGCGGTTTTTGGGAATGAAAAATGACATGGGTAGCTGCATTTCCATTAGAGATGTGTGCAAAACTTGGACGATATGACGCTAATATCAAAATTAACACTATTTTGGAATTGCAAGGTTTCCATTAAAAAAGAAATGCAATTAAAATCAGACATTAATAAGTTTATTCACTCAACAAGTCATTAAAAACATGTCACTTCCTGTCTTCTTTGTATTTTACGCCAGTGGCAACATCCGGTTGTTGATCATGTGACTTGTGTGATTCTTGAAATAAATAAAATCTGTAATCAGCGGGGGAAACTATAACACTCTTTATACAGGAGCAACATACACTCAGTCACATTCACAAATATTTATACACAAAAGATTAGCAACAAAGTTATCAATCAGTGCATTGTACGGTGGCCCTGAGGTGCAAACCACTTCAGCAAATTGAAAGCACAATTACAAATTACAAAAGCGTTACAACACGAACGAAAACGTTACAACACGAACGAAAACGTTACAACATGAAC